>CM070601.1:44231411-44519796 GCA_036346395.1 Hsuehochloa calcarea
TCTCAAGGGTGTTCAAAGGATGCTAAGAAAGCCTCCGTAGAGTCTTATAGGCGGAGGAGCAAGAGGGGAGCAACGGGCAAGAAAATGGCCTTGCGCTGTGTTGAGGTCGCCGAGGGCGACGGGGCGTGTAATCGCAGGGGAGACGGCGATCGCGGGGCGGCCGGACGGGGGCATAATGCGCAGAGCCGCGGCCAAAAGGGGAACGCGATCGGGCTCGCTGGCCGCGTCGCATCGCACGCCAAAGATCGTTGACTTCGCCGAACTCGCGCAAGCGGAGGAAGACGAATTAACGACGCACCGCTGGATTTAATCGGACGGCCGCAATAGATAGGTTCGATTTAAACGATTCGAACGCTGCTCAATCTGGACCGCGCGATGCCGATCCAACGGTTCATAACTCCCGCATCTGATCGCATCGCTACGGCAAGCGTTAGTTGGTTCGACCGAGTCAAGTGGCTCGAGCCCGAGTCCGTTCAACCCGAGGAACAAGGCAAACCCTTTAGAATTTGAATTTTAAACATCTGATTTTTGAGGAATTATTTGAGATAGTAAACAAACTCCAAAATTTATGAAATTTTAACTGGAGCTTGTTGACTGCAGGAGGAGATTTCCATAAAATTTTCAGAGATTTTCATGCACTGAATTATTCTACAGAAATTCCAGAAGAGAGGAAAATGGGGTTTGACCAGTTTGACTTGCCTCCAAAATTATCAAATAATTTCTAAAAATCATGAGATAATTCAGAGGTGTTAAACATCAACCCTAGACCCAATGAAAATTATTTCAGAGATTGGGCACAAGATTTTCATGGAGGAGGTTTATGACTTGAGTTTAATTGGGGAAATTTGGAGTTTGAATTTCCACCAATTAAAGAAAGAGGTTTCAAACACTGCAACACAACATGAGGTAGCAGAAGTTTTAATTTATCCTTATTTCTATTACATTTGAAACATAAACCCAATTTGGGATGTTACAAAACCTCCCTCTTACAAAAATCTCGCTCCGAGATTTGGCTCACTCAAGAAAGAAAGATGGATAGTCCGCACGGAGACGATCTTCCCTTTCCCAAGTAGCCTCATCCTCTAATGGTTCGACCATCAACTTTAAGGAACTTGATGGCACGATTCTCGCCCTTCGCTCAGCCTCTTCAAGGATGCGAACAGGTGCTCCCTTGTAGGTCAAATCTTCCTCGAACATCAAGAGTTTCCAACGAGCTTCCTCGCTGGAACACTGAGACACTTCTTTAGTTGGGACACATGGAAAACATCATGTACCCCTTCAAGTGCACCGCAATTCCAACTTATAGGCAATAGCCTTTTCTTCTCGATAACACGGTAAGGACCGACATATCGAGGAGCTAACTTGCCCTTGACGCGTAAACGCGATGGCCCTTCAAAGGAGAGACTTTGAGATAAACAAAATCATTAGGCTCAAAGCTCAATTCACGACGACGGCGATCCGCATAGCTCTTTTGCTCGGATTGAGTCAGGCGCAAACGATCACGAATAAGTCGACTTGACTTCGGCTCATCGATCGAGTCCGCCAAAGAAAGGTCTTTCGCCTGCCTCCGACCAATTCAACGGGTTCTCGCACTTTCTCCCGTATAAGGCCTCAAGGGTGACATGCCGAGACCGCCTGAAGTCGTTGTTGTAGGAAAACCCGCAAATGGCAAGCATTTCTCCCAATTCTTTCCATAGGAGAGAACACAAGCACGGAGCATGTCTTCCAACACTTGGTTGACTCTTTCACCGCCATCGCTTGAGGATGATATGCTCAATCGAAGAAAGACGAGTGCCCATAGCTTCTGCGCACTCGCCAAAACCGGAGGTAAATAGTGAACCACGGTCGAAATGATCGCCTTGGCACACCATGCAAGCTTACAACTCGAGACGAGCTCAACTAGACGATCGGCACGGCTTGGTCTTGATCGAAGAAATGTGCCACTTTGGTTAATCGATCAATAATTACCTGTATAGCATCATTCCTTTGTGACGGGCGCACCGGTGATAAAGTCCATCCCGATCGAATCCCACTTCCATTCCGAATAGGCAAAGGTCAAGCAAGCCTCGCCGACGCCGATGTTCGCCTTAACACGACGACACACGCCGGACTCAAAGAACGAACTCGCAATCTCTCTTCATTCGGTCCACCAAAATCTCCGACGGAGATCTTGATACATCTTTGTGGCACCGGATGAATAGACAAAGGCGAATCATGGGCTTCATGAGGATCAAATTCCGCAGCTCCATGTCCTTTGGAACCACAAGGCGCCGCTCAACCTTACAACACCATGCTCATCCTCGAGAAGCACTTGGTCGTTCCGCTTGACATTTTCCTTGATGCGCTTATTCAAAGATCCGATTGCCGAGCGACCTTAATCGATCTACCAAGGTTGGTTGCACAACCAAGGCAATGAGGGAACCACGCCAACCAAACCTAAGTTGAGACGCTGAAATTCCTCCGTAAGGGTGGGTTGACATCCTCGATAAACAAGGCGCTCAACCAAACCTAAGTTGAGACGCTGAAATTCCTCCGTATGGGTGGGTTGACATCCCGGAGCAACAAGGCATTGCAATGTGCTTTGCGATCGAGCGCGATCGGCAACGACGTTAGCCTTGCCCGGATGGTAGTGAATACCCATGTCATAATCTTTGACCAACTCCAACCATCTCTTTTGCCCGAGGTTCGAGATCCGGTTGGGTGAACAAATACTTTAGGCTTTTGTGATCCGAATACACTTCACAACGACACCGATTAGGTAATGTCGCCAAATCTTAAGTGCATGAATCACAAGCCAATTCCAAGTCATGGGTAGGGTAGTTGAGTTCATGAGGTCTCAATTGCCTTGATGCATAGGCCACTACCTTGCCTTCTTGCATAAGGACACAACCGAGTCCTCGACGAGAAGCATCGCAAAAGATATCGAAACTCGATGAATATCGGAAGAACAAGGACGGAGCGTGGTCAAACGCTTCTTGAGTACTTGAAGCTTTCTCACAAGCATCGGACCACAAGAACTTCTTGTCCTTCTTGAGCAACTCCACTATCGGCCACGATCTTGGAGAAGTTCTCGATAAACGACGATAATATCCCGCTAAACCGAGAAAACTCCGCACTTCGACATCAAGTAGGTCAACCCATGAAAGAACATCGCCGACCTTGCTAGGGTCAACGGCCACGCCTCCCGCTGAAAGAACATGACCCAAGAAGGCCACTTCTTCAACTGCACGCGCACTTGCTGAACTTGGCATACACCGTGCTCACGGCTTGCCTAACACGAGCCTCGATGCTCATCATGTTCCTCATCGCCCTCGTAATAGATAAGAATATCATCGATGAAGACCACGACAAACTTATCCAAATACTCCATGAATACCGAATTCATGAGGTTCATGAACAAGGCGGAGCATTGGTTAAGCCAAATGACATGACTCGTATACTCATACAAGCCATAGCGAGTAGAGAAAGCCGCCTTTGGAATATCCTCGGGTCGTATCCGAACTTGATGATATCCCATTCTCAAATCAATCTTGGAGAATACTGGCTCCAGCTTAATTGATCAAAGAGATCATCAATGCGGGCAAAGGATACTTGTTCTTTACTGCTACTTCATTGCTTGACAGAATCAACGACATGCTAAAGTATTGTCCTTCTTCTTTACGAAGATGGCTGGACAACCCACGGAGATGAGCTAGGCGAATGAATCCTTTCTCTTGCACTCATTCGGCTTGCTCCTTCAATTCCACCAACTCGCTCGTGGCATCCGATAGTGCCTCTTTGAAATCGGGCGCACGGAACCAACTCAATGACAAACTCGAGGTCTCGAACCGTGGCATCCCGAAGAGCTTCAGAAAGACATCAATGAAGTCACGAATCGTGGGGACTTCACTAATATCTAGAGCGGGCTTCGCTAAGCGAAAGATGCGGACTAGCAGCTTTGCCGGTGCTAACCCGCCACGAAAGGCTAGATAGAGAGACACTTCTTGGCGCAATCGATTTGTCCCTTATGCTGAGACAACCAATCCATACCAAGAATTACATCTAGACTTGCTGAATGGAGGAGGATAAGATTCGCAAGAAATCTTACCCTCGATTTCAATTGGGACATCCCTACACTCTCGATTCACTCTCAACTCCAAACCCGGAGAGCGAATGAGCAATGGGACCAATAATGGAGTAAAGGGCCGCTCACTAATGGCAGCAAAAGACTCAGAAACAAAAGAATGAGACACTCCTGAATCAAACAAAACAGTAGCACAATGAGAGTTAACGGAAAGTGTACCCAAAGACGACGCCGGGTGCCTCCTGTGCCTCCTCTCAGGAGATGAGGTTGACGACCACTACCCACGCCTTGGGTAGTAGGGACTATCTTCAGTCCCGAGGAGAACCACCTCTCGCCCGCGCCTCCATTAGGACGAGGGGTCGCCTCGCCTTCTTGGGGCATTGGTTCACATAATGCCCCTTGTTGTTGCGTAATAGCGTGACATCCGCAATTGTGCGAGGCCTCCGGCCGACTCGCAGTGCACGTGATTGGGGCACGGCTCGCGAAGGGCGAAGAACAGTGCCGACGGCCTCGGGGGTGCTGAAGGCGGAGGACGGGACCCCGGAGACTGCCCAACACGAGAACGGAAAGAGCCGGCTGCACCGACTTGTGGGCTCCCACTTGCGCTTGCGGAATCCACAAGTGTTCTCCTGCGTGCTCAGCAACGATGGCCTTGTCCACCAAGGCCTCGAAATCCGAAAGTCAACGATGGATAGCTTGTCCCGCAGCTCCTCGCACAAACCATCCTTGAACTTCTCTTGCTTGGCCTCATCAGCGTGGCCACCTCCTCCGAGCATAACGAGCCAAATGGTTGAACTCGCATGTACTCAGAATCGGAAACGCCCTTGTCTGAGCGACAAGAACTCCTTCTTCTTCACCTCATCGTGCCGGAAGGAATATGAGAGCGGCGAAGGCAAGACGGAACTCCTCCCAAGTGACGGTGTGACCGTCAGTCGCATGGCGAAAGCTCTCCCACCAAGACAAAGCCGCACCCTCCACCGGTGCGATGCAAACAGCACCTTCGTGCTCTCGCACTGCGCTATGCGGCTTCCGCTCCACCGCGACGGCCTACCGCTCAAGCCAAGCGGGTCCTCGACTGAGAACGAGGGGGTCGTGCGAAGAAACTCCGCAAGTCCCCACGCGTCGGTGTCCACCCCTTGCCCGGATCCCGAAGCACCGGAAGGGCGGAAGTGTTGCGCGCGATGACGCCCGTAAGAACCTCCGTCCTCCTCGCACGGTTGCGCCGATCCGAAGAAGGACTCGGCCATGGTCGGAGGAGGAGGAAGGTCCTCGTCCCGACCAATGATCGCCTTGGCCGCTACGAAAAGGCCCGCCATCTTGTTACAAGAAACTTGGGTTAAAACTAGACTCCGAGATTCAAAGCCGAAAGAAAGCGAAAAGCTAGCGACTAGGGGAATGGAATATCACCCTAACCGAAAACCAAAACCAAGATGTGTATAAACTTAGGTGTTTACAAAAGACTCCAAAATGGCAAGGAATCATAAAACCAAAGCTCAACTCCCCAATGCAACTAACCCGTATTGAATGAACGAGTAATTGTTTGAGAAGATAAAAATCAGAAGGTCAAGGTAAGATCTAATACCACTTAAGATCAAGGCTAAATCAGCGAAAATAGTGTTAGATACATAGCCAACTAGTATCACATCTTACCCTTTTTAACCCCACAAGTTTCAGTTGATTATCCTCTCATTTTCCACCCCATTAGAAACCATCGAGCTTGCTGTCCGGAAATTGAGGTTGCTGTAGCGATTTCGCATCCAAGCTTCCAGCCGAAGTCTTCCATTCTAGAAACTTCAAAACCTGGCACACTTCAATTTGCCAAGCTCAGTGGTCCTATCAGAAACCATTGAGCTTGCTGTCTGGAAATTGAAGCGTGTTGTTCAGATTCCGCATCCAAGCCTCTAGCCGAAACCTTCAGTCCAGAAACTTCAAAACCCTAAGAACTTCAATTTGCCAAACTCAGTGGTTCCCAAAACCCATTTAATCGATAACACTACCTTTGAAAAGGAGATGAGGGGAAAAACAACTTTCAAACTCAAATTAGAGTAAGATGAGAAAAGAGAGCTAAGATAGGTAAGGAGTAAAATCTGAGAACTTACTTAAGCTTTCAAAAATCATTTGATACTTTGAAAATAATATTTTCCAAAATATCCTAAAAGACGACCATGCTTGGGTTACTACGGTCAAGATGGCTCGATACAAAACTTAGAGACTCGGTTTATCCGGCTTGTAATGCTTAACCATCCACTTGGTCCTAGCATCACAAATCGATAATCCGAGACTCGAGACATGTATACTTCCCAGAGTGCAAGATACACACTTCTTTACAAAGTTCATGCATCAATTCCATTCATCCACATAAACCGAAACATAAACAACAATCCGAAGATAACATAAATAAAGGATAGTCATTACAAAAGAGGGCCGACCGCCAAATGACAAATACATAAAGAAATTTAACAATGAAGCAAAAGTGCCATAAGATGGCTATAAAACAAAAGAGCCAATCGGTGTGCCTTTAACCCACAAGGCAATCGACCGACCGCCAAAGCTAGTCGTCAATCCACAAAGACAACTCACAAAAGTGAGGCCCTTGGGGCTCACCTTCTTCCTCTGCAAACAAAAGCACCAAAGAAAACTGGGTGAGTACTTTGAATGTACTAAGATATATAAGAATGATAATGATCTATACAATAACTACATGCAAGCTTATTTAAGTGGAGCGAGTTAGGACTCGATTTTTAAGCATAAAGCAAGTTTTATTTGCAATAATGTAATAGATCAAAGGCAATTTTGCAATCTGATTTTATTTGATAAAAGCAGTAGTAATCAAGTATCAACAACAAGAAAAAGCAATCCGAAGTGGCTAACCCAATAGCCACCACAATAGCATGAATTACCCATTCATGCCAACCATGTCCAGTTTTAATTTGAAAACAAAAGCAGCTTGTTGAAGTCTAGATCTTATGGAAATCCCCAAGCGTGTCCATAACCTAGGACGAGGCTATTCGAATAGATTTATCCTCGCAGGTGTACCAACTTACCCACATGTCGACCGCCTTTTGCCACATGATTAAGCACACTTCCTTTGGTATGCCTACACGGCTAAGTCCTACGAGACATTTCCAATATTGTGTATTAACTACGAGCCGCCTGCATGGATAGAAACCCATACGCTGTGTCTGAGTCATTGTAAAGCCTCGGTCAACTACCCGCCGCAGTAAAGCCTTGACAACTACAATGCTCCTCGAGGTGGAGAGCCTACCCGAATCTCCACCACCGCACACCCAACACCGAACACAGAGAACACATATCATGTTTCACACAACACACACAACCCCTCCTGCGACTTGGAGATAACACACGCCAAAGTACTACGTCAAGAGGGGTCCCATATAACCCTCATGTGGTTAGTACGCAAAAGTACTTGGATCAATGGCGCAGCAACATTTTCGGTCCTTAGGGACTGGGCACCTTTCCTTGTCACACCCAACAATCACACCAACATGCCATTGTGCCCAAGTCAAATCATTTTGTTTCATTTTCGGTTTTTACAAAACTAAAGCATAAGGTGCTGAACCAAAAATAAACAAAATGATTTGTGTGATCAAGGTCATCGACTAAGTCGATAACCGCCCAATTCTACCTAGTAGCTAAGCATTTCTAAGCATGACATCGCAAAGACAAGAAAAGAGCATAATTAAATCACCGGCTCTAATTCACCAAATAAGATAATAACTTATGGTTGTGGCGGGGATAACATTTTAATGGCAACAATGCATTAGGAATAGCTACCTCTAAACAGGGCAAAAATAATTGGACACAAAAGCAATGCATACATACAATTTGTAAACAAGATATTAGACTTTGAAAGTAATGGGACATTTATGATCAAATATCTTGCCTGCTTGCTGTGGGTCAAGGTGCTGTTGTGGATCAACAAGATTATCAACGTGCTCTTCGGATCCTAACGAGAAAGCAAAAAGCAATCGATAAGAACGAATAAAAAGCAAAGACCCAACAGTAAACTCCCTCCAAAATTTCTGAAATTTTTACAGTAGCAAGGTCTTGATTTATAATGAATTTAGCAACAAGAACCAATTGATTTGGATTCTTAATGCCAAAGATATGATCAAAACAATTTTGCTCAGCTTTTATAAATCAAAAATGCTACTATTCATTAGAAAAATTTTCTGGAGCTATACTGAGGTTGGAAACATTTTTAACTTAAAGATGAGTTAAAAACATAACCAAAAAAATTTGAATCAACCGAAAATGATTTGAAATGAATTAGTTATGCATTTTACAAGTTATCACATTTTTCGCTGATAAATAAATCCTCTCGAAATTCGAAATTTAAATCGACGTGGTCAACTCGACGTTGATCCCGGATCCAACGGCCCAAGCTCGGCTACGCCACGCCTGCGCAAGCTGCAAGCCTCAACGCCAACCGTTGGATCTCGATCCAACGGTTCGCGGGCTTCTAGAGCGCTCGTGGTCCGAACGCTCACGCGCGACGCCGAGCCGTGGATCTGGGATCCGACGGTCCACGTGAATCCGAGGTTCGGTGGTCCAACGCTCGTTTCGACCGCGCTGATCTTGGATCCAACGGACCACGCATCGAGGCGCGCGAGACTCAATTTTTCGGCGCGATCCCGAGCCGCAGATCTTAGGATCGACGGTCTAAAATGACGACGCTCAAACCAACGCCCTGCTTTTCGCCGGCAAAAATGTCGGAGGAGAACGGCCGCCGGCGGCTGCTCTAGCCGCGCGCGCGTAGCAAACGCCTAAAATGAGTCCTTAATACTCTTGCGCACACAATGGTACCAATAGGCGCGTATCGAGGTGGTCAGAACGCCGCAAGCGGAGAGAACCGAGGTGACCGCAAAGTGACGAAAAACGAAAATGCAAATGGCTCACCAAGCGGTCCACGGAGGCGGTGCCAGCCACTAGGGGCTAAAGAGGGTTACCTGGGCGCAAAGGATGCACCGAGAAGAGTCGATGCTGCTCGGGCGAAGAAGAATGGCGATTTCGGCCGAAAAGGGGAGGTCCAAATTGAGCTGCTCCTCTCGTCAAAAGCCAAATTGACAGAGGGTTAATACTCCACGAGATGCCAAGCAACTGAGGAAGCAAAGGCTTTGAGAGAGAATGCCCGGAACACCACTTTCACCGACGAGGTCGGAGCTCCAACAATGGCGGCCGAGAGAAAATTCACGAAGGAGTTCACTCGGTGCACTAACAGTGGTACTGAAGCTCAAGGGTGTTCAAAGGATGCTAAGGAAGCCTCTGGTAGAGTCTTATAGGCGGAGGAGCAAGAGGGGAGCAACGGCAAGAAAATGGCCTTGCGCGGTGTTGAGGTCGGCCGAGGGCGACGGGCGAGTAATCGCAGGGAGACGGCGATCGCGGGCGGCGGGACGGGGCAATAAATGCGCAGAGCCGCTGGCCAAAAAGGGGACGCGATGGCTCGCCAAGCTGCATCAGGCACGCCAAAGATCTTGACTTGACCGGCCAACTCAAGCGAAGGAGGAAGACGACGAACGACGCACCGTTGGATTTAATCGGACGGCCGCAATAGATCGGTTCGATTTAAACGATTCGAACGCTGTTCAATCTCGACCGTCGATGTCGATCCAACGGTTCACAACTCCAGCGCCCATTGCGTCACACGCGCAGCGGCAAGTTAGTTGGTTCGACCAAGTCAAGTGGCTCGAGCCCGAGTCCGCTTCGAACCCGAGGAACAAAGGCAAACCCTTTAGAATTTGAATTTTAAACATCTGATTTTTGAGGAATTATTTGAGATAGTAAACAAAATCCAAAATTTATGAAATTTTAACTGGAGCTTGCTGACTGCAGGAGGAGATTTCCATAAAATTTTCAGAGATTTTCATGCACTGAATTATTCTACAGAAATTCCAGAAGAGAGGAAAATGGGGTTTGACCAGTTTGACTTGCCTCCAAAATTATCAAATAATTTCTAAAAATCATGAGATAATTCAGAGGTGTTAAACATCAACCCTAGACCCAATGAAAATTATTTCCAGAGATTGGGCACAAGATTTTCATGGAGGAGGTTTATGACTTGAGTTTAATTGGGGAAATTTGGAGTTTGAATTTCCACCAATTAAAGAAAGAGGTTTCAAACACTGCAACACAACATGAGGTAGCAGAAGTTTTAATTTATCCTCATTTCTATTACATTTGAAACATAAACCCAATTTGGGATGTTACAAAAACACATTCGCAAATAACAGCATCATGCCACAAGGCTAAGGTGCATGGACTTCAACCATTTGCAAAACACATTTGCAAAGTATAGTCCCATGCTACAAAGATTAAATGCATGAGCCTCGGCTATTTGCAGAACACATTCGCAAATAATAGCTCCATGCATAGATGAGCTAGAGCAAACACAATGAGCTATCAACACATGACTAACTCATGCTACTAGTCAAGACCCCTCTTAATAGTACAGCAATCCTATACTAGCAATCCGGTCTATCAACCAAACACCGAGACCGGTAAAAGACTAGGAACACATCCTTAGCCCTAGCTAGTCATACCTTTGCCTTGCATCTTCTTGAAGCTTGATGACGCACATCAACACTTCAAGTCCGAGTCCTTGACTTTGACAATCATCAACATATGATGATCTCTTAACTTCGGGATCTTTCCTTGAACATCGTCAACACATGATGATTTCTTCATCCCGAGTCTTCACATGCATCAACGCATGATGCATTCCTTTACTTGTCCTCCATCAACACATGATGGGTCTTCTCTTGACTTGATGTGCAACAACACATAATGCATCCTTCACTTGAATCTCGACTTAATGATCAACTCATGATCATCCTAAGTCTTCATCCTCCTGGAACATAACCTATATATCCAACTCATGGAAAATGTTACTTCCACAATATGATTATCATTAATTACCACACCATACCATTAACTCATAATGGTGGGACAAGATACTCAATCTTTCCCTCTTTGGTAATTGATGATAACCATTTCAATCGCACATAAATGAATGTAGATAATTGAAGTAACAAATGAGTATATACGAACTACACAAGTTATATATACTCTAACATGAGTATACCAGAACTACACAAGTTCTATGTACTCATAACATGAGTATATACGAACTACACAAATTTTGTATACTCAAAGGTTTTGTTTCAAAGTAAAGATCCTTAGTATATGTGGATAATGGAATATGAATCAATACTAATGAAACCACAAAATATAGAATAAAACTCCCCCTAGATGTGTGCGTACACAAATGTGTAATAAGATCATATGCACATATTCAAGTTTAACTTATGGTTGAATGCAACAATATATAAGATTAAGATGTTGATTGCATACCTCGTTGAATTTCACCATTATATCCAAATGAGACTACGCAAGATAATACTAGACAAGATAGTTAGTCTCATAATTGAATTTGTCATTAATCACCAAAACATTCCATTAACTCATAATGGCGGGTCTAGATCCTTCAATCTCCCCCTTTTTGGTGATTGATGACAAATCCATTATCAATAATAACATTTGGATATAAATAGACATAAGATAAGAATTAAGCTAATGAGCTATGTCTATTCAAGTCATAAGGTGAAATTTAAAGCTTCGATCATTATGCATATGAGAATAATATATTTATTCTCCCCCTTTTGTATATTAAACAAATCAAACATCCAAATGGAAGAATATTGATATAAACATTCTCCCCCTTTTGGTATTAATCACCAAAAATACATAATAAAACTTAGCCAAAAGGAGCCTTTGCAAATCAAGGAGCTTGGTCACAAAAAGTATTAAATAGACTCATATGACCAAAAGGAGATTTTGTTCTCAAGATAGTGAGGAGAAACCAAAATAGGTCACAAACCTATTGAACATAACACATTCTCCCCTTTTGAACCAAAATATTGAGAACCACTTGAAACGATATTTGAAACACATTCAATTAAACTCACTCTTTGAAATCTTCTCAAGATAATTTTCAATTTTGCAAAGAAGAGATCAAAACATAGCCGAAATATAAAATGTGTGGAAACAAGCTCAGACAAATATGAAATAAATCATGGAGCTAGTCCTTAAAAATACACACAATTTTCATTTTGTGAGGCTTAACCAAATGTCAACCAATTTAAAGATACGAAAATCACAAAATTTCAGAAAACTGAAAATTTCAGGATTTTCAGATTTGGACATTTCATTTAAGCTTCAAAAAGCAGCTGATAAAATGGGTAGAATGGTTCCAATAAATCTGATAAAAAAATTTCAATAAAGAACCACTATAGAGGATCAAATTTCATTATTATTTCTTCCTCTTATTGTGAACCCATTCAAATATATAAAATTCACAAATCAGCTCAAAACAATGTACAATTCTGAAATTTCAGCATTTGAGGAAAGAGAGAAAAAGTCAAAACTTTTTCAATTCAGGTCTAAATACCTTCCAATTTGGCAGAAATAAACTTTGGACTCCTAAGAAACTTTTCCAAGAAGAATTTTCAAAAAATGAGTCTCCATTCAAAAGATATGCCAAATTGAGCTTTGGAGGCATGATTTTTGATCAACGAGTAGAAAAGTTAAAACTTTTATAAATGAAGTCCAAATTCTTTGAAAATTTTCATATTTTAACTTTGTACTATTTATAATGTTTTCCAACAAGAATTTGTTTTAAAAAAAGACTTTTTTTCAAAAGATATGGCAAAATGCGCGTTGTAGGCATAAAAAGAGAGCAATTTGCCTTCGGATCAAAATGCAAGCTAATTTGAATTTCATGGAGATTTTCACTTTCTTGGCTTTGTATGAGTTAGAAATACTATTTCAAGCCCAGATACACAAAGAAATCCGGCTCGAATAACAAAACTCACTATATGCACGAATATGTCATTTTGGGTCAAAGCAAGTTTTTCGGTGAGTTTCAAATAAGTATAGCTTTTCAACGGTTGGTCTTTTGCAAAAACGTTGAACTTAAGAAATGTTTAAAATGACCAACTTTATAAGTTTGGTATTAAAAACTCTTCCAAAAGCTCAATAGATTTTGATTTAGGGAAATATGTCATTTAATTCAAAATCAAGATCATATAAGATCCTTTTGAGGCCAAATTTGATATTTGTTTCCAAAGTAGAAATTTTTACTTCAAAAGCATTTGAAAACATTTGAAATACATTTTTAAATACTTTTGTGTAGTTTTTCACAAATTTTGATCATTTTGAGTAGAATACCACTTGTAAAAACATTTTTACTTTTGATTGGAAGGCTTGATTTTAAAAAGCTAATCTTGCATATGATTTATAATGCCACTCTAAGAATACAAAATGAAGCAAATGAGAATGAAACACATTCATTCACAAGATCCAATAAATCATTTTGGGCAAATAAAATAGTTTTCTCAAATCACACAATTTTTTTCCGAGACACCCCAAAATCCTTTTAATAAATTTTTCACAAAGAAAAACTCCCCCTTACAAAAAGGTTCCTCTTGGCATTCTTTTCTTCTCATTTGATATACAAAAGATTTTCTTGTTTCCTTGTCATCTTCTCCTTTTTCATCTCTTTAGAATATGTCCATCCTGATTTGTTACACCTTGTAAAAGGTACCACAAAACGGAGAGAGCTTTAGATAAGAGAAGATTTTGATCGGCAAGGATGAATAGAGGATACCACTTTAATGAATAAGATGATATCACTTGAAGGATAAATCTCACGCCGAGATCAGGATGATCAAAAGAAGCTACCACTTTTGAAAAGAATATCACTTGAAAGGTGCAATTGCATTTGCATCCAAGGAAAGACAGTAGTGGGTAGCTAGCAAGGATATAGAGGATTAATCTTGACCACTGGAAGCAGCCACAAAGATTTAGAATTGAATGGAGTGAAATGGTGACTTGTCGAAAAATCGAAGCTCATGATTCAATGGAGGAAGTTAGGAAATAGGAAGTTCGGACACGGAGTCTTGGTAGTTCGATTATCCCGACACTTGAGAATTGATCTTGGAATTTGATATTTATGCAAATGATCCCTAGTTTTGCACTCAAATAAATGTCATTCAGGATCATTGCGCATTAAAGAGACTAATGTCTATCTAAGAAAATAATTTTTATGAATTAAGATTTGATTTTGCAAATGAAACTCCATTTTCATGAAATTTTTCAAAGAAGCCAAAATGAGTATTTGGTTTATTTTAAAGCATCCAATTGTATGTATGAGTCATAAATACCATTATGGACCTATTCATGTGAATACTTTTAGCTCATATGGCAAAACTCACTTAAGTGCTTGAATGTGACCATTTTGGCTAAAGTAAGATTTTTGACGAATTTCAAAATCAAATAACCTTTTCTAGGTTGCTCTTTTGGAAATCTTTTGAATACCAAAAATGTATAGAATAACCAACTCTAGGATTTTCCTTTTGGCAAGATTTTCAAATTCCTTTTAGAATAGATTTTACACAAATATCTAGTTTTGGTCCAAAACAAGATACCATAATGTAGGATTTTGGCTAGAAATGCATTTTCACTCAAAATAGGTTTTTCTAGAGCCAAAACCTTTGGTAAACCTTTGAAAAGCATTTGTATACATTTTGCAACTAATTTTTCAAAGAATTACTAATAGTTATAAAATTTTTGACTTTTGGCTAAAAGGCTCATTTTTTTAAAACAATACTAGCACTTAATTTATTTGGGCACACTTAGGGATGTGATATACATGATAATGATTTAGCACTCCCCCTTAATATGCCACTTCCATCTTGCTCAAGATTTAATAATGAAGATTATGAACAAGAGCAAGAACACCCCTTTTATAAGATTTTCATGAACAGCCTACACAAGGCATAAAGGGGCTAGATGCTTCAATGTAAATACTTGTTACCGAGATGGCATTGGCTTGTGATATGGAGTGATAATCCTTAGGCTTGGCTCCAATTTAGCATGTGGTGATCCATCCACCTCTTCATGTGAGCCAAACCTCCAATACCTCTCCAAGTACCTATTAAGCATTAAAGCGTATTTTGGTACCCAAAACTTGGTTGGGTCCACGAATGTTAGTCACAATAGATTTGGGCACCCAAATGGCCCTCACAATAGTTTTAGGTGAACCTACATTCCTAGCAAACACATTGCCATTAATATCCTTCCTAAGCAAATAATGATCATTATAAATAATGGGCTTTGGAGTGATACCTTTGGGACAATCCTTACTCATATGTCCCTTTTCCCGGCAATTGTAGCAAGTTCGAAGTTTGTATTCATCTTTTACCTTCTTTACTTGCTCCTTGCCGGTTCGCCTCTTCTTTGAATGTCTAGTCTTGACATCCACTTGATTTGGGCACACCGAGGCAAGGTGGTCATTTCCATTGCATCCATGGCACTTGACATTCTTCGTGTGTCTTGCGTTGTGCCTTGTCTTGCTATTCTCCCTTTTCTTGGGAGTGTAGCCAATGCCACTCTTATCTTGCAAGCGTCTTTGCTTGCTCAATATGTCGTCAAGAGTGGCCTTTCCTTTTATGCCTCTTTCCAAGTCATTCTTCAATTTGTTGACTTAGGCCTTGAGCTCTTTATTTTCCTCTACAATGTTAGTATTGCAAGATATGGAGGAAATAGGAGCATCTATTTTGGAGCAACAAGGCATATCAATTAAATCATCACAAGAGGTGGATATGCTAACCTTAGATGAAATGCAAGAGGTAGGAACTATGCATGGCATATCATCTAATAACTTGCATGTAATGCCTATATCCACCTTGGACTTATTGAGATCCTCGAGAACGAGAGTCTCATGAGCTTCTTTTAGCTCTTCATAAGAATCCTTGAGAGAAAGAAATTCTTTCTTCAAGACTTTGAATTTTGACTTCTCCTTGCCAAGATATTCATTTAAGTCTTCTAACATTTACATCAACTCATCATAGGTAGGTTCTTCATTTTCGTTTACCTCATCATTACCTTTAGCCATGAAGCATTGAGTTGATGTGGAGGGAGTTTTGGACTCATCATTATCAGAGCTAGAAGTTGAACATTCTTCTTTCGATGTCCACTCTTGTGTGCAATCATCACTAGTAGATGTGGACATTTCATATTTATCTTGAAAATGTGTCCACATAGCATGAGCGCTCTCAAGATTGCACACTTCATCAAACATCTCTACACTCAAAGTACTAAATAAACCGTTAATTGCTTGAGCGTCGAGATGTAAGCATTTCTCTTCCTCCATTGTTGGAGCAAGTTGATCCAATGAAGGAGAAAAGCCAACATCTACAATCCGCCATATTTTTGGACTCATGGCCCTAAAATAACATGACATGCGGATTTTCCAATGTACATAATTTGTGCCATCAAAATGTGGTGCTTCACCTAGGTGCACAATTTCTCAAGTCACCATCCTTTACTCTCGGGACGGTTAAGTCTAATAAATGAGAGACCCAGCTCTAATACCACTTGTAAGATCGAGGTAGCCGACTAGAGGGGTGAATAGGCGGTTTTAAAACTTTTGCGCTAAAACCACTTAAGAATGCGGAAGCTAATAACAAATGGTTTTGCACAATTAAAACCTAAATCAACTAGGCTCAACTACGTGCACCAACAATATGAATACAATTCAATGATAGCAATCATACAAAGATGAATAAGCAATTAAAGCAAGTATGTAAATTGCTCAAAGTAAAACACAAGAATTGCAAACCACAATGACACAACGATGTTTTTACCGTGGTGTTCGGAGACTTGCTTGGTCTCCCTAATACACGTTGAGGTAAGCCCAACCCGCGTTGGACCAGCTCCACTAATTAACCCAAACACCTCCGAGGTAAGTCCAACCACTTGGACCGGCTCCTCAAATGAGCACACACCTCACTCCACTATGATTGCTCTTCCTCTGCTCCGGAGATGGCGAGCACCAAACCACTCACAACCGTCGGGCCTTCTCACAAGCTTCTTGAGAAGGTCACCGAGCACGACGCCTCCACGCCGTCTAGGTGTCGGCAAACACCAAGAGAATAAATCTCAACTCTCACTTGAACTAATCAAGTGTCTAAGCTCAAGTGGATACACAATCCACCACCTAAGGCAACAAATGCACTTTGGGTTTGCTCTCCAAGCTCACCAAGTGCAACACATGCACATAAGAGAGGAGAGGCTTGCTCTTAGCTCAAGAGGCTCAAAGGATGTTCGCAATATCACCGGCAACCTCCCACAACCGGGCAAGGTGGGTATATATAGCCCACACACAAAAACTAGCCGTTGAAAGCAAAGTCCCTGAAAAATCAGGGAAATCGGAAGTTCCGCCATGTATCGGCCGGAACTACCGCACCTTAGAGAAAAAGCACACAACGGCTATTTCAGACGAGAAACTAGGCGTAGGAATTTTAATGCGGAACTACCGCCAACCAAGTTGCGGAAGTTCCGATCTTCGGAACTTCCGCACAACACATAGCGGAACTACCGCACCTCCAAATTTTGGCTAAGTCCCAAAATGGTGCTTCTCTGAAAAAAAAACGTTCTGCGATTAAATCGGAACTTTCGCCAAGAGGAACTTCCGCACATACAACGCCGGAACTACCGCACATCCGGAAAATCGGCTAAGTCCCAAAAGGGCACTCTCTGGAGAAAACGTTCCGCCGAAGTTCCGGAGCTCCCGATAATCGGAACTTCCGCACTTACAATGCCGGAACTTCCGATTATCCTGACAGAGCACAACAACGACTTTTACAACAATTTCAATTGCAAAACACATTTGCCAATTGACAAGCCATGCCAACAAGGATCAAGAACCTGATTCCTAACAAGTTGCAAAACACATTTGCAAACTTTTAGAATCATATCACAAGGAATAGGGTGCATGGACTCACACCATTTGCAAAACACATTTGCAAACTTAAGTCACATGCTACAAGAAATCAAACATGAGCATCAACTATTTGCAAAACACATTCGCAAATAATAGCATCATGCCACAAGGCTAAGGTGCATGGACTTCAATCATTTGCAAAACACATTTGCAAAGTATAGTCCCATGCTACAAAGATTAAATGCATGAGCCTCGGCTATTTGCAGAACACATTCGCAAATAATAGCTCCATGCATAGATGAGCTAGAGCAAACACAATGAGCTATCAACACATGACTAACTCATGGTACTAGTCAAGACCCCTCTTAATAGTACGGCAATCCTATACTAGCAATCCGGTCTATCAACCAAACACCAAGACCAGTAAAAGACTAGGAACACATCCTTAGCCCTAGCTAGTCATACCTTTGCCTTGCATCTTCTTGAAGCTTGATGACGCACATCAACACTTCAAGTCCGAGTCCTTGACTTTGACAATCATCAACATATGATGATCTCTTAACTTCGGGATCTTGCCTTGAACATCGTCAACACATGATGATTTCTTCATCCCGAGTCTTCACATGCATCAACGCATGATGCATTCCTTCACTTGTCCTCCATCAACACATGATGGGTCTTCTCTTGACTTGATGTGCATCAACACATAATGCATCCTTCACTTGAATCTCGACTTGATGATCAACTCATGACCATCCCAAGTCTTCATCCTCCTGGAACATAACCTGTATATCCAACTCATGAAAAATGTTAGTTCCACAATATGATTATCATTAATTACCACACCATACCATTAACTCATAATGGTGGGACAAGATACTCAATCTTTCCCTCTTTGGTAATTGATGATAACCATTTCAATCGCACATAAATGAATGTAGATAATTGAAGTAACAAATGAGTATATCTGAACTACACAAGTTATATATACTCTAACATGAGTATACCAGAACTACACAAGTTCTATATACTCATAACATGAGTATATACGAACTACACAAATTTTGTATACTCAAAGGTGTTGTTTCAAAGTAAAGATCCTTAGTATATGTGGAGAATGGAATATGAATCAATACTAATGAAACCACAAAATATAGAATAAAACTCCCCTAGGCAGTTGGCGGACCTAGGATTTTACCACGGGTATGCCAAAAAAATTTCTTATACAAATCGTCACGCCGCTTTGTGGGTCCGCCCACAGCACCACGTCCAAATCGTCCACGCCGCCTTCTTTGCAACTCGCTGCTGCCCCACCTTGGCTGACCGCCTCTCCTCGATTCCTTGGGATTAACCACGTATGTAGGAGAGCTTTTGTGGGTTTTCAGATCCAATCCGAAAAGCTCCTGTTAATGTGCCTTCATGATTAATTATTAGGTTATGAGCATGCATGCACGAGCGATGGACTAGTAAAAAATGCGTTAATTTTCTTTGAATTGTGCACTGTTAGTCATATCGGCGATTATCTTTTAAGAAAAGGGTTTCGATGATTAAATTCCAACGGTAGAAAGTGCATTACTTAATCTTTGATTTGCATGTGTAGTTACAATCTTACCCTTATAGTACAATCAAATCCTAGCAAATCTCACTGTTGGACGGGAAACAATGGATGGTCCACGTTAAATAGTGTCTACCGTAAAGAGCTCTTATTGTAAACCGTTAGAAAACGCTGGTGGTGGTAGCATAACTGCACAAATGTAGAGCCTTGTACGAAGTAGCCATGATTGGGTATGCTGCAAAGCTTGTGCGAGGCATGGCATGGTTGTCATGTATGGACAGATTGGAGACTTTTGAGCATTGGATGTGGACCATGCATCCTGCCTGCCTGCCTCTGCCTACCTATCCCTCTCCCTTGCAATTACTCACACACACACACACACCTACATCAGCTGCATTGCATGGACCCTTCACTCACCCCTGGAATTGTTCAGAATTTCCGGCCTTGGCATTCAGACAACAGCAACCTTGCCCACTCTAGCTTGCTAAACATGGCCACTAACCTGCCTACTTCCATGCAATCCAAAAGTTCCCAGCTTTCAGGCCAACATCTCTTTCACTCGCTCACATCGGTGAAATTCGAAATGTTCCTCGGTATAGTTACCATGAAGTCGATGATATGCGGTTGGGCGCAGCGACGAAAGAGGATAACTAAGAACTCAACAAAGATTACGAATATCTCGGCGAAAGCTTTCGCGCAAACAAACGCAAGGTTTTAAATGCGGATTCGAGAGATGGCCCGCCACGTGATGTGTGGAGGAATTGAAGGAGAAGAAGAGATGGACCGTTTTCGTAAGGGACAAAAGATTTTGTCTCGCTTGTTCTCCCATAAGTGGTCAGATTGGCGTTCCTTTTCTAGATTACGTCTAAGCAGTGGTGCCCAAAGAGGTTCATGTACTACTTGTCCTAACTAGCTGCTACAAGTATATGCATGGCTTCTGGCTGTTAATTGAGCAATTAATCAAAGTTTTTGATATGCTGTTATTATGTGTGTATAGGATCCCAGGGTATGCCGTGGCCCACCCGGCATACCCTGTGGGTCCGCCCCTGCCCCTAGATGTGTGCGTACACAAATGTGTAATAAGATCATATGCACATATTCAAGTTTAACTTATGGTTGAATGCAACAATATATAAGATTAAGATGTTGATTGCATACCTCGTTGAATTTCACCATTATATCCAAATGAGACTACACAAGATAATACTAGACAAGATAGTTAGTCTCATAATTGGATTTGTCATTAATCACCAAAACATTCCATTAACTCATAATGGCGGGTCTAGATCCTTCAAAGCCCAAAGCTAATATAATACAAGACAAAAGAACTTCACACCACACGCACACTTGAGCACAATTTAGACCTAATAACAGTAGTCGTTGCCTCCTGGGGGTCCACCAAAATCCTGCTCAGTGGGGTTCTCAGCATTTTCCCAATCTTCTTCTGTGGAGGGGTTGCAGATTTTGCAAGAATGAGTACTACTACCATACTCAACAAGCCACATGGAAAAGCTAAATAAATACATGCAATGAGTTCAATGGATGGTTAGGGTTTACCTTAACAGGCATTTGTGGATGTATTTTGCAGTTTAAAGCAGTTTAACTTTAAAACAGTAAAACAATAATAACTAAGAACAACATGGGTTTCTCAACAAATGCACAAACCAGATTCACATCTCAAAAACTCTACTTATGCCTCATGTATTGGAATCACCCGTGAACACAGCTTCATTAACCGGAAGCATGGCGTATTCGAATACCATTTGATATACTCTGAAGAGTTGCTCAGCTTTACCCACAAGATTCCTCATGCTCATACTGTCATATCATAGACACGCAATATGTTAGCGTGCGACAGAGCTGAGATAACAAGGCTTTTTCACTACTCAACCTTTCTAGCCTCTACCCGGTAGGTTCTATCCCATACAGCCCTCGGGAGACTCCACGGCCGCCGCTATGGATCTTTTACCCCGATGCTGTCGAGACCATACCGTTATGAAGACCAGCGAGTGTCCCTACAGGCCCACTCCTGTCCCACTCTAGATGTTGTAGATATTCAATCGGAAGAGCGATTGTACTAAGTCGGGAGTAATGACCATACACATGGGTGGCGGTTTTCTTTGTCTATTACTTTGGTACAAGGTTCTTGTCCTTACTTGTCTCCAGTGAGGAAATGGACCAACACTAACCGTGGTACGCCCACCGCTGATCTCACCTTTGACCCACTTTTAACACATGTCTATTGGGTTGCCCAACTTCTTGGACACAACCCTTAACTTTACACCAAAACCATTGGCGAACCGCCAACACTCTCTTTTGATTGTTAACCACATTTTTGGTGATAAAACTATTTGCATAGATAATATTTTATGTGGACTTGTCAAGGTGAATATGGCTTACAAGAAATCTCAACCTTATCAAGGTGAATATGGCCTACAAGTGTTAGGTGGGTTTGTATGTGGGGTAATAGGAATTATCTAAACATCATGGCATTCAAAAGTATTATTTTAATATTTAAAGTAATTGGCACAAATATAATAATGAAAGTAATAATAAATATATGAATTGTAGGTTCAAAATGATCAAAAAATGTGGCGTGCCTTCTTGCACAAAGTCCTGTAGATCCTGATCTTGCCTGATGTCTTCTGCAGTCTGGTCGCCAAGATAGTGACCTAACGAGAAGCAATACAATAAAACAAACCAAGTAAAATCTGGCACGACAAGGAATGAGCTGAGAACAACATGCAAATAAAAACAAACGGAAAATAAACACAAAGAAGGTGGTGTGGGAGGGTGGGAATTTATCTGGTGTTTAATTGGACTAAACGGAGTAGAGAAATGGATTACTGGGCTCAAAACGGACAAAATGGATATATAATGCCGAATTAGGGTTTTGGAGATGAATAGTGACAATTTTACTATTCATCGATGAAAAATGGTGATGAACAGTAGCTAAGATTACTATTCATGACAATGAACAGTGATTACAGGATTTTCGATCAATGAACTGTCTTTATATCTTTGGCGTGAGCGATGTGGCGGCCCATCTTCATGGCGGCCTAGGCAAAAGCCGAGCCAAACGACCCAACGCCACAGCAGGCGGGGCTGCTGCTGCCGTTCGGCCACAAGACTCGCCCGAGCCGGCAGTGATGGCGATTGCGGCGGCGGTGGGGAAGGGTGCGGGGAGCACCACAGAGGCGAGGGGTTAAATTTTGGGGAGTTGGAGGAGCGGAGAAGGTGCGGAGGTGGGGCGGCGGCGGCAATGGCGCACGGCCGGAGCAGGGGAAGGAGGTGGCGGCGATACGGCGGCGCTCTGGCGAGGACGAAGGGCGGAGGAGCATTAGTGAGTAGAGGGGTTTTAATGGAGGTGGTGGGGTGGCTTGAGGCACACCGAGGCGGCATGGCGACGGTGACCGTGGAGGTGGCGGCGGTGGAGCTCGGCGCCGGCGAGCTCTGGTGGGAATTGGGGGTGGGGATGGTGGGGGAAAGGATGGTGGCGGTAAGGTGGAGCTTTTGCCGGAGGTGGGAGGGGAGGGAGGTAGGGGAGGCGGCGAATTTACCGAAGAATTCCGTCGGGGAAGAGAAGAAGGCGGCGGCGGCTTCTTCCAATTTGGCTGGCGCCAGGAGAGGAGGAGGCAAGGGAGGTGCTGGAGCTGGAGGTGAGGAGGAGAGCTGGCCCTGGGTGGCTTTTATAGCCAAAGAATGGCGGTGGGAGCAGATCTGGCGGTGCGGCAATGGCGGCGAGGTGGCGGCAGGGAAGCTCAGGCGGCGCCGAGAGGAGAGGTGGTGGCATGGGCGGGGCAGTGGAGGCGGCGAAGGTGGGCGAAGCGGCTGAGCTGCGAGGTGGCACGGGAGGTGGCGGTGACAAGCCTGGGAGGCAACGATGACGAAGGAGGATGATCACGAGAAGAAGACGGAGAAGGAAGCCGGCGAAAGGCGCCCGGGGAGAAAGACGTTTCCGGTTGAGAGAAAGCGCATTTCCGAAAACGGAAAGCAGATTTTCGGCGGAAGTTTTCAAAAACGGAAAGATTTTGAATTTAAACCAAAAGATTCAAAAAATTTCAAATTTTCAAATTTCTGGGTTATTTCACAAACAATAGAGTTAGAATCGAGTGTGTGTTCGGTTTCCAGAAACCGAATTGGGTCACCATCTGTTCGTGAAACTAGTGCAGGGCCTCCTATTTAGGTGTGTGCACCGACCGAGAGCGGGGCTATGAATTTTAATGAATTTCCAGATTGGATCAATTAGATTGGCTTTGTTCTGTACAAATCCTCGAGTTTGTTCAATTGCCTAGGTATATTACTCCTTATAAGGGCAGATGAATCGCTGCCTTCCCAGCCCCTCCACTTTGGCATTTCCTGAATATTAGCCAATCACGTGCTAGCGGGTTCGTCACCGTCGGATCGCTGCCAGCCAGTGGGGCCGTCGGATCACTGCCGGCCAGCGGGCCGAGCCTCGCGAATCTTCCTATCCCTTCGCCTCCGTTTGCTTTCTCCTCGCGCCGCGTGGTGGTGGCCTCTCGATTCGCCCCCACGTCCGCGACACGGATTCCCCTCCGCGACTCCTCACGTCGCCATCTAGTCATGCGCCCCACGCTGGCTTCCTCCCTCTCTCGCCGTTGGTCCATGTCGCTCCCGCCACCCCGCCCACGGGCTTCTTCATCGATCTTCCTCTTCTTCCCGGTTCTACAAGTTCCTCCTGCTACCCTTCCTCACCCTCGAGCACGCCGCCACGCCGATGGCATCCCCGCCGATCCTCCATCCCGTCATTGCTGTGTCTTGGCGACGGCGGTATAGAGACCCGGTTTATCAGGCTTGTAATGCTTAACCATCCATTCGGCCCTAGCATCACAAATCAGATAATCCGAGACTCGAGACATGTATACTTCCCAGAAATGCAGTATACACACCTCTTTACAAAGTTCATGCATCAATTCCATTCATTCACATAGAACCGAAGCAAAAACAACAATCCAGAAGATAACATAAATAGAAGATAGTTATTACAAAAGAGAGGCCGACCGGCCAAAAGACATATACATAAGGAAATTTAACAGCGGAAGCAAAAGTGCCATAAGATGGCTATAAACAAAAGAGCCGACCAGTGTGCCCTTAACCCACACGACAACCGACCGGACCGCCAAGCTAGTCGTCGAATCCACAGCACATTTCACAAAAGTGAGGCCCTTGGAGCTCACCTTCCTCCCCTGCAACAAAGAGCCCAGCAAAGCCGGGTGAGTACTTTGAATGTACTCGCAAGACTTACGTGTAGAGTAACAGACCTGTACATATGCTATATGCAAGCTTTTTGAGTGGAGGCTGTATGTTTCATTTTCAGCACAAAGCAATCTTTATTTGCAATAATGTAGTACATTTAAAAGCAAGGTAACAAATCAGTTTTTAATGTTCAAATAATCGCAAAGGACAAAAAATAACAGTAGATAAAGAACAACAACAATCCTGGAAGTGACTAAACCCTTAGTCACCACAACAGTAGCATGAATTACCCATTCATACCATCCATGTCAAATTTTAATTTAAAAGGTTGAAGTCTAACTCTTGCAAAACCTAACCAAGCGTGTCCATAACCTAGGACGAGGCTATTCGAATAGTTTTATCCCTGCAGGGGTGTACCACTGTACCCACACGCCAGACCGCCTTTTTGCCAAGCTATTAAGCACACTTAGAAGGTATGCTTGACGGCTAAGTCTTCGAGATGTTTCCAATATTGTGAATTATTCACGAGCCGCCCGTATGGATAGAAACCCATACGTTGTGTCGAGTCATCGTAAAGCCTCGGTCAACTACCCTTCCCGGTAAAGCCTTGGACAACTCGACGCTCCTCGAGGTGGAGAGCCTACCCGGAATCTTCACCACCGCACACCCAACACAAGAACACGACCACATATCATGTTTCACACAACACACACAACCCCCTCCTGCGACTCGGAGATAACCCACGCCAAAGTACTAAGTCAAGAGAGGTCCCATATCCCTCTCGCGTGGTTAGCACGCAAAAATGCTTGGAGAGTGTGACACAAGATGTTCGGTCCTTGTTGACTTAGGAAAGACAACCACAAACCCAATAACCCACCATCCGACCACTTGCCCAAGTCCAAATCAGTTTTCCATTTTCAGATTTTGACTTTGCAAAATAACAAAGCACAAGTGCTGGTCGTAATGACATAATAAGTAATGTGATCAAGATCATCGACTACAATCGATGATCGCCCAGTACTACCGAAACTAAGCATTTCTAAGCAATTTCAAATCGAGAGCTACTAAGCGACCAGAGTCCATCCATCGAACTCCGACCACAGCCAATAACCTAAGCTCATGGTAGTAGAGGATAAACAAGTCCTACAGGTTATGCAACTATAGGACACTAACCGTATTTTAACAACAAAATAGCAATGCATACATACGAGTTGAAAGCAATATGGTAGACTTGAAAAATAATGGGATGAACATGATCAAACTGCTTGCCTACTTGCTGTGGGTCAAGATGTTGCTGGGGATCAACAATATTATCGATGTGCTCTTCGGATCCTAACGAGAAGGCGAAAAGCAACCAATAAGACCGAATAAAATGCAAAGACTCAACAGCAAAACTTCTCCAAAAATTCTGAAAATTTTACAGTAGCAAGGTACTGATTTATAAAGAATTTAGCAACAAGAACCAATTGATTTGAATTCTTAATGCCAAATATACGACCGAGTGAAGGTCTTACGACCAGATCGTGGTCGAAGAAAAACCTACGACTATGACATAGTCGTAGCAAGTCTTACGACTAAGTTCAAGTCGTAGAAGAACTCACGACCAGTTAAGGGTCGTAGGAGAACTTACGACTAGGTACAAGTCGTAATAGAACTTACGACTGGGTACTAGTCGTAGAAGGACTTATGCCCATGGCATAGTCGTGGTAAGACTTACGACTACGCTACGGTGGCTGGTCGGAAATCCGACCACGAGGCAGCGCCTCCCGCACACTTTGCCAGTGGCTCGGCGGCGTCTCCGACCACAACGGCGCCAGCCAAGGGCAGGGATGGGTATCTAAAGGTTGAATGGTTCGACCGGCGGCCAATACTGGTCGGAGTATGGCAACGTGGTGATGCGACCACGAGTGCGGCCGAGTGGGTATGGCTCGAGAGGACTCCCGAGCGAACAATACCAAAAGAAAACGAAACACACCTAAGCTCCTACAGGCAACACGAACTTACGAGTGAAGAGCGACCGAGAGACCCACTGAGTGGCTACGGCGACAGTGGACGAGCGCGCAGGTAAGGTTCTCACTAGGCCACGGCGACACGGGCAAAGAGAGAACCAAACCGAGTGAGAGTTAAGCTCCGAGAGAAAAAGGGGGAGCAGCGGGGTCAACGACTTGAAGAAGGAAAACCCCCGCTGCACCGCCTCCACCGTAAGCTCCACACTCAATAATGGCAGTCGAGGGGATTACGAGGAACTGCAGCTCGAGCAAGCTGGTGAGTGCTAGCTAGAGTTGCGGAAGTGCTAAAAGAAACTAAGGGTGAAGAAAAGGAGTTGAAATAGAGCGATGGCAGAGAGCAACGGCCGGGTTTTTCCAGTCGGGTCAACACTGCCATGAGAGCACTTGAGAGCGATAGGAGTAGTTGAGTCATGGCCCTCTGAGGGATGAGCGCGACATGCATTTAATGCGCGCAGAGCTAGCCGTTTAAAGGTGACCATAGAGTGCACTGCACACCACTGCTTTTCTCCTCTGCGCACGCCATGGCAGGGCTCACGCAGACGAGAGGAAGGAGACGACTCGTTGGTCGTCGGATTGAAATCGAACGGCTGGGCTAGATCGAGCGGATTGAAACGATCCCAGCGTTTGGCTGGTCGAAGACCGTTCGATGTCGATCCAACGGCTTAGTCAGATCGGGTGGTTTACAACGACTCCATCGTTCGGCTGGTCGAAGGTCGTTCGATGCCGATCCAACGTCTCACGACCCTAGCGCCCGAACGACCGAGTTGGCACAGCTAGTGGACTGGACCAAGTAAGTGGCTCGAGCCCGAGTCCGATTCGAACCTATGGAATAGTGCACCCAGTTAGGGTTTGAATCCTAACATCTGATTTTTGAGGAATTATTTGAGGTAGCAAGCAAGCTCCAAAAATTAAGAAATTTTAACTGGAGATTGCTGACAACAGGAGGAACCTCACATAAAATTTCCAGAGATTTTAATGTACTGAATTTTCCTCCAGAAATTCCAGAAGGTGAAAGCTATGGTTTGACCAAGCTTTGACTCGCCTCCACAAATTATCAAATAATTTCTAAAAATCATGAGATAATTCAGAGGTGTTTCCAAGCCTCCCTAGAACTCAGGAGAAATATCTCCAAGGGTTTGGCACAAGATCCATGTCGAGGTTTTTGATTGTAGTCAATTGAGGATTTGAATTTGATCTTCCATAATTCTTTTAAAAGAATTACAAAAATGACCAGGGTTTCAAGATGCAAGAAAAGTTTTAATTTCTTTGCATTTTCTTACATTTGAAACACAATTCCATTTCTGGGATGTTACAAGCGACAGGGTAAGCCTGCGAGGTAGGGATTTGGAGGCCACGGTTGCACATGATCTTCCTTCTTCCTTTCTCTGTTCTTTTCATTTTACCCATGTTTATTTCAGCTATACATATGATTTTGTTGTATATTGCTTTTGGCTGGCCTGCGAGGTAGGGATTTGGAGACCACGCTTGCACATCACCTTCCTTCTTCCTTTCTCTATTCTTTTCATTTTACCCATGTTTATTTCAGCTATACATATGATTTTGTTGTATATTTCTTTTGGCTGGCCTGCGAGGTAGGGATTTGGAGGTCATGGTTGCACATCACCTTCCTTCTTCCTTTCTCTGTTCTTTTCATTTTACCCATGTTTATTTCAGCTATACATATGATTTTGTTGTATATTACTTTTGGCTGGCCTGCGAGGTAGGGATTTGGAGGCCACAGTTGCACATCACCTTCCTTCTTCCTTTCTCTGTTCTTTTCATTTTACCCATGTTTATTTCAGCTATACATATGATTTTGTTGTATATTGCTTTTAGCTGAATATTTTAGTTATTGTAGTTTAGTGGAGGTGCCAACTGCACGAAGGCAGAAATTAGTTGCTTAAACATGACGTTGTTTTTGTAGATAATAAACCATTCTCATGTGAATTTTCAGGTAATTCTATTGTGCAGCTTTGTGGATTTCATGAAATAGTTGGTTACCACATTCCCCTAATTTGTGGATTTCTTCTTCCCGGTTGCAGGTCCAAATCGTTCATTTGGTGATCTCATTGCTGCCTCTGGGATTACGGAGGATATCATTGATAGTTTTATC
The DNA here is from genome assembly GCA_036346395.1 of Hsuehochloa calcarea. Classification (NCBI taxonomy): domain Eukaryota; kingdom Viridiplantae; phylum Streptophyta; class Magnoliopsida; order Poales; family Poaceae; genus Hsuehochloa; species Hsuehochloa calcarea. Next base: position 44,260,173 of record CM070601.1, read on the forward strand.
CTCTTGAAGGATGTCAGGGGCCTTCAGGGATTGCCTCCCCTAAGCGAAATGCAGGATAAAGCTATCCAGAAATGGAGTGCAACATCAGGCAGCGTTGAGGTAGAACTCCAAAAGCAAGAGGAAATTGCTAAGGCACGTGTAAGCCAAGTTGATGAGAAAAGAAGGGCTTACGGAACAGGGGAAAGGAAATGCAGCATTGCCTGTGTTTGGATCCCGCCCGGTGATGGCAAGTTCGTTGTCAATGATAAGCAGTTTGACGCTTACTTCCCAATTCTGCATCATCGAGCTGATCTTCTTCGCCTATTTACCGTGAACAAGACTTTGGGGCTTTGGGATGTAACCTGTGCTGTGAAAGGTGGTGGTGTCTCAGGTCAGTGTTCATGGTTTTGTACAACTGTAATTTAAATGTTCGCTCAATAGGTATTTGAATTGTTTTGCTAATATGAACGTGGTGTTTTACGATTCTTTTAGACGTGGATATACTGGATTGCATGTGATTTTATACTGAAGTATTTACCATGTACATATACATATACTAATCCTTGAGTTTTATATATTAAAATGGGTCCAACATTCATGTATAGACTACGAGAAATGGACGGATGTGCACAATTTTATGTTCACATGACACAGCTATATGCATGTGCCATGTGGCATGCATTGAACCACAATTTTTTTGCAATGTTCATCTTTCAGTTCTCCGTGGATTGCAGCATTAGATTCTTTCTAGGGAGTATATTCTACAATTATTATATATACGCCAAAAGCTTAATCATGTTGTATATATTTCACTCCATTTTTTCTAATGATCTTGGAACGGAATAAATATTCTTTAGTTGCATGTCATGTGAAATATGCTTCTTAACTCTTTGAAGCATCTCCCGGATTGAATTTCTTTTCTGTAAATGCAGGAGAGGCCGGGGCTATCCACATAGGGAAAAAGGCAAGCTGTTGGACCGAAAAGGCGACTAGAGGGGGGGTGAATAGGAGCACGCTCACTTTTTCAACCAAGATCAGATTCAATAGAAATTTCACTCTAATAGCTGTAGAAGCTATGAAGATCGATATACCAGTACAGCGGAAGAATAGGATTGAATCCAATCAAAACCCCGAAGCAAAAAAACCAAAATCAACCAAAACTTAATTTCCTAAGTGTAGGGCGGTCTGACCTCTATCTAATGGTGGTCTGACCGGTCCATGGGCGGTCTGATCTCTGTGTAGGGGCGGTCTGACCTCCAGCCTGATGAACAGTGAAATCAGCCCGAAAAACGAAGTTGTAAATAGGTCTAACTTTTGATCTACAACTCCAAACTTCATGAAACTTGGAACACACCTTTTCTAGGATGTTAAGAACCTATTCCAATCGAATATCATGAAGATACATGGAAAAGTTATGACCTTTCTTCGTTTGAGAGGAGGATGGTTCAAAACTGAGTCAAAACGAAAACTAGATCCAAAAACTTGCTCGTGGGTGATTGATGATCAAGATGATCCTAGATGTGTTCCCACATATCACAGCAAGCTAGATCACGTAAAGAAATCAATCAAAAACATGTGAATCAAAGAAAGACTCAAAATCACCAAATAGAGAGAAGAAAGGCAAAGAGACACATCTTTGATCAAACTTTCTTTGGATTGATTTGATAGGGTTTGGGTTTACAGCCACTCCATCAATGGAGGACAAAGCTCAATCCAAGAGCACGAAATCAAATCAAAACTCTCTAGAACCCTAACCTCCACTAATCCTCTCCCTAAGCCAAACTAGGGTTTCAACAATGATGAAAGGGTTAAAAGGGGTGCAGCCACCTCCCTCCTCTATTTATAGTGGAGACTTAGACCTTCTAGAAGTTTTAACTTAGATGGGCTCCCGTTAAGGCCCAACACAAACGGGTCACACACGCACGTATTTTAAAACGCCGTCTTCAACACCTCTTGACCTAAACCGCTTCTCTTTGCGTCGTCTTCTCCGCGGGTTGGCAAAAGGTCACCTGGGTGGTATTTGGTAAGATTACCAAAATACCCCTTCTCGGTCCTTCTCCGAAGACCGAGTCCATCTGCGCGAAGCACTTCGCATGCTCCGCCACGTGTAGGTTGATCAACGGCTCTCTCCATGTCGGCAAGTCTCTCCCATTCGGCTCCCACCGAAACCACCATGGCACTTGCACCGACTCCCGCGCCGCTTAATCAAACCAGTCGCACCGAACTGTCCGTTCGGTCATCCTTGTCTATTCTGCACCATACTTGATTTCATTGACCTCACCCGGCATCGTCGATCGTTCTGGACCTCAGCTCTCCAAGCCTCGTCCCGATCATCCTCGCCGTTGACCAGCGTTGACCACCAAGCAACCTGCACAACAATAGACAATCAAATCGAATTTGGAAACAAGTTCTTCACAACTTGACCCACGTTAGTCAAAACATGCATCATGCAACACATATGCACTGAAACTCATGACTTTGACCTAACCAACGTACAACGCCGCCACGAAGGCCGACGTTCAAGTGACAACCGGTCAGACCGCCTCTCAGGGCCGGTCTGACCGCCCACCCTGCCGGTCTGACCGCCAGCTACAAGCCGGTCTGACCGGCAAATGGGACTTAGCCAAATTTTGGCCCCTCAAATCCCAGACCCTACTGGAATTTTATATCTCGAATAACTTTTTACTAGAGACTCCAAAAATCAAGAGACCAAGTGCATTGAGATCCCCTCACTTGCCTACACCCTCTATTTTTGGCCCAGCCTGTTCTGACCACTTTTGATCACGGCCAGTCCGACCCCCCGCACATGGCCGGTCCGACCGATTTGGGACCGGTCGGACCGCCATGCTATGGCCGGTCGGACCGCCTATCGAAATGCTGAACAGTTCTGAAACTTTGTCGAAAACCCGTGAAACGACAAACCGTTAACGCCATTGCCAATTGTCACATCATCCTAAGATCTAGAGCATATCCCCATGATATCCATAATCTCCCCCTTGATGAACACATTGGCAATAATCCAGAAAATGTAATTTGGAGGTTTGAAAAGTAAAATACTTTCGTTTTCGCACAAAGGCACAACTTGGACCATAAGCAAGAGAAAGCAATGGAAATGACCAAGCTGGCATCAGAATAGCATAGGCATGTGAGATAAGGCAAAAGAAAGCATAAAAACTTTGATTTCCAGAAAAAAAATCAAAAATCTCACTTAAGGTCTATATGAAAGAACAATTGTTCAATTGACCTTTGATCATTGTGAGGAGTAATAAATGCAATTCAAGTTCAGAAGAGTCAATAAGGCAATAAGAATGCAATTCAAAAACTCCCCCAAACTATGATCCTCAGATTTCAGAAAATTTCAAATTCTCCAACTTTCTCCCCTTTGTATAATCTTCTCCCCAACATTGAAATATCTTCTCCCCCTTTGACAATGGAGTCATCAAGGAATCACGCCTTCCTCTCATCCAAAGATAACAATTGTAGAATGAAGAAAGAAGCAAAAAGAAGAAGTATGCATGAAGTGCAATGGAGTGGCTTCATTTTTGTATTTTTCAATTTTTGATTACAAGAAGCTTTGGAGATTACCCAAAAGAGCTAGCCAGTATTTCTAATATTGCACAAACAACATATCAAGCCTGACAGTGCTAGCAAGATCATGGTAAGACATGTATATCAAAGCTAAGCACAAAGGCTCAAAGGTAAAGCAGTAGATTTGATCAATTTAAGCAACGCTTCAAATTCAGCAAGTTCATCAACAGGGATCCTAAAGTGAAGTTGGCCATGTCAAAATGTCAAAGTGAGATAAAAAATCTAACAAAGACCACATTAAGAGTCAATCAGGTCCTGTATTGAATCATTTTGCTCAGTATTTCTCAAAAGCCCATTTGTCAACAGTTTTCACATATGCATTGAATATTGAAGTTGACTAATGATCTAGCTTAGTGACAAGATCCTGGACTAGGAGCCATCCACAAACTCATCCTAAGCTTCGACCAGAAGTTGATTAAAGGTATATCTTAGTAAAGAAGATCCTGGACTAGGAGCCATCCACAAACTCTTCCTAAGCTTCTACCTGGCCGACAAATCTTGAGGCTCATGTCATTTCTGACAAGCAATCCCCAAGAGATCGTCTGGATCATCAAACTATCTCCAAGTTCATGTCTTTGACAAGCAGTCTCGTAAGAGTAGTTTGGCACATTTTAAGCATAAGACAATCTTGATTTTTCATTTTTCACAAGAGCAGTTTTATAATCTCAAGAACACAAAAGCTCAAGTAATGGTCAATTTTAGATTCAAGAGCTCACAAAGCAATTCTGACAGGGCCAATGTCACAAAAGGAGCACTAATTGCGTAACTCGCTAAAACATCCACAAATTGCAATTTTTTAGTTCGAGTCGTTTTAAAGTTCTAGCTCATATTGCAAAAACTTAGCTACACATGTAAAAGCATGATAATTCTAGCAAGTCAAAGAACTAGACATGGCATTGAGCAAGAATTGAAATACTAAAGCTCCAAAGGGTAATAGGCAAAGCTTCATCAATTTTAAAAGATAAGCAGAAGATTTTATATTACAATGCATCTTTTTGGATTTTTCATACCACTTGTTGTATTTTTCATATGAATGCAATATGATACAATGAGATGCAATAAAAATCCTAAAAACCTAACAAGTTCAAAAAGATCAATAAGTTCAGAGAAAGAACAATAAAAGATCAAAAGAACAAGGTAAGATAAGAAAAGATCGAACTCCCCCTCAAACCAACCCATAGGGATAAATTACCCCTAACTCGCTTCTCAAGGTGGCAAACCTAGTTGGGTCTAAAGGTTTGGTGAGGATATCAGCCAGTTGAGCCTCGGACTCCACGAAGTGCAGGACAATATCACCCTTCTCGACATGGTCTCTTAGGAAGTGATAGCGAATGTCTATGTGCTTGGTCCTAGAGTGTTGCACAGGGTTCTTAGCAATGTTAATAGAAGAAGTGTTATCACAGAAAAGAGGAACACTAGCAAAATTTAACCTATAGTCCTTAAGAGTGGATACCATCTACAAAATCTGACTACAGCAACTAGCAGCAGCTACATATTCAGCCTCAGCAGTAGATTGTGCAACAGAGGACTGCTTTCTAGAAGACCAAGAAACAAGATAAGTACCTAGGAAGTGACAAGTGCCAGAGGTACTCTTCCTATCAAGTCGACAGCCCGCAAAATCAGAATCAGAAAACCCCCGAATGGACAAAGAAGAAGAGCAGGAGTACAAAATGCCATACTGGAGGGTAGAGTGTAAATACCTGAATATGCGCTTAACTTCTTGGTGATGGGAAGTTCTCGGAGACGCCTGAAACCTCGCGCAGAGGCAGACTATAAAGTGGATGTCCGGTCTTGATGCCGTCAGGTACAGGAGGGAGCCGATCATGCTGCAGTACTCGCGTTGATCCACGGCTTCCCCTTCCTCATCTGGATCCAAAGCAGTCGAAGTCGCCATGGGAGTGGCGATCGCCTTGCAGTCACCCATATCAAAACGCTTGAGAAGATCCTTGGTGTACTTCGTTTGATGGATGAAGATCCCTTCCTTACATTGCTTGATTTGAAGCCCCAGAAAGTAATTGAGCTCTCCCATCATGCTCATCTCAAATTTCCTGGACATAGTCTCAGAAAAGCTGGAAACAAGAGCATGAGAAGAACCACCAAAGATAATATCATCAACGTAAATCTGAGCAAGTAGGAAGTCATTGCCACGCCTAAGAATGAACAAGGTCTTGTCTACATTACCAATCTCAAAATCATTCTTAAGCAAGAAGGTCTTAAGTCTATCATACCAGGCTCTAGGGGCTTGTTTAAGACCATACAAGGCTTTGGATAGCTTGAAGACATGATGTGGGTTATTGGGATTCTCAAAGCCTAGGGGTTGCCTAACATAAACCTCCTCCTCTATAAAACCATTCAGAAAGGCACTCTTAACATCCATCTGATATAATCTAAAGCCCTTAGAAGCAGCAAATGCAAGTAGAATGCGAATGGCTTCTAGTCTAGCAACAGGAGCAAAGGTCTCATCAAAATCTAACCCCTCAACTTGGCTAAAACCCTGAGCTGCCAACCTAGTCTTGTTTCTAATCACAGAACCATCCTCATTTTGTTTGTTTTTGAACACCCAGTGGGTTCCTATAACATTATGACCACTAGGAGGTTCTACTATGTTCCAGACCTTATTCCTCTCAAAATTCTCTAACTCCTCATGCATGGCATTGACCCAACTAGAATCAGATAAAGCATGTGATATATCGTGGGGTTCAAAAGAAGCTACAAAAGCAGAATGAGAATAGAGGTTTGGATCATGATACCTGGAGCGAGTGACTCGTTCATGGAGATTACCTATCATCTGATCCGGAGGGTGCTGCCTTTGAATGTGAAGTGGCGCACCCAGAGAGGAAAGTACCTCTTTGTTGGACCGTAAAGGCGACTAGAGGGGGGGTGAATAGGAGCACGCTCACTTTTTCACAAATTATGAACTCAATACAATTTCACTCCAGTAGCTATTAGAAAGCTATGAAGATCAATATACCAGTACAACGGAAGACTAGTATTGAATCCAATTAAACCCCTAAGCAATGCTACAAAAATCAACTAAGATTGCAAAGACTCACAAAGACGCAGGCGGTCGATCAGCTGGACCCAATCGGTCGGACCGATTGCCGGGCGGTCTGACCGGCGTTATGCTGGCGGTCGAACCGCTCCAAAATCGGTCTGACCGGTGATGACGGGCGGTCTGACCGGCCGACTCCAGAACCGATCTGCAACAGTAAAATCAGCCCGATGACGAAGTTGCAATTAGGTGAAACTTTTGATTCTCAACTCTAATCTTTATGAAACTTTGCACACACCTTCTATATGCTATTGAGGACCTATTCCAATCGAATATTATGATAATTCTTGGAACGATCTTGAGCAATTGCCAATTGACTAACAGAATGTCTAAAACCGGGCAAGAACGAAAACTTGATCCTAAAGCTTGTTCGTGAGGGATTGATGATCAAGATGATGCTAGATAGATTCACACATATCAAGGCAAGCTAATTCACGTGAAAGAATCAATCACAAACTCGCGGATCAAAGAAAGCCCTAAAAACACGAAATTGAAAGCAAGAACGAAAAGAGACTTATCTCAAGCAAACCTTGCATAGATTGATTTCGTGATTGTTGCTGGATTACATCCACACCATCATGGATCAGTGGACAATCAAAGATCACGAAATTCACCACAAACCATCAAGAGCCCTTGCCTCCACCTCAACTCCCCTAAAGACAATTAGGGTTTTGAAACATCAAAAAGGCGAGAGGGGGAGAGGTGCAGCCACCATCTCCTCCTATTTATAGTGGAGGCCTAGACTCCTAGGGTTTGACTCCATTGGGCTCCCGTTAAGGCCCACTAACAAACGGGTCACACACGCACGCTTCGCAAAGCGCCGTCTTTAACCTTTTGACCTAAACCGCTTCACCATGTGTCATGGATTTGCCAATAGGTCACCATTGTCCATCTTGTGTCACACTTGAGTCGTTGACCTCACCCGGCATCGTCAATCGTTCTGGACCTCAACTCTCCGAGTCTAGTCCCGATCCTTCTCGCCGTTGACCGTCGTTGACCACCAAGCAACTTTGCACAACCACGCATAAGCAAACACGTATTCGGGAACAAGTTCTTCACAACTTGACCCATGTTAGTCAAAACATGCATCATGCAAATCATATGCCATGAAACCAATGACTTTGACCTAACAAAACAACATCGCCACGGTTGGCCGACGTTCAAGTAGAAACCGGTCGACGCTCCAGGTGAGCGGTCGGACCGCCCATGGCGGTCGGACCGCTCCACAATGAGCGGCGGACCGCCACCAAGGACTTAGCCAATTTCATACCCTCAAAAACCGAAACCTTCCGAAACTTAAATACAATAGAACTTCTTCGAGACTCCAAAATTATGAGACCAAGTGCATTGGGATCCCCTCACTTGCCTACAACACCTATTTTTGGCCCACTGCTTTTGAATACTTTTAGGTCACCGCCGTCCGATCGCCCCACATGGCCGGTCCGACCGATTTGGGACCGGTCGGACCATGATGCAAGGACCGGTCGGACCGCCTCGTCCGTAATACACGTAGCTTTGTCGAAAACACGTGAAACTACAAACCGTAAACGCCATTGCCAATTGTCACATCATCCTAAGATCTAGAGCATATCCCCATGAAATCCACACTCTTCGACCTCCGCAGGTACTGCTGATGATGAAGATGCAGCAGGTGCCTCAACTGAAGGCGAAGTAATCACGGCAGGTTCTTGTGCTGGAAGAGGAGCGTCAACAGCAGCAGGTGGAAGAGCATCATCTAGTCCATCATCATCTTCCTCTACAAATATACTCTCTGTCACCTATGTATCACCTGAAATATCTGATCTAGCTCCATGGCTAGTCTCATCAAAAGTGACATTGCATGTCTCCTGAACCAGGTTAGTTTCAGCATTAAAAACTCGAAAACCCCTTGAATGTGCAGGATAACCCAGAAATAAACCATCAAAAGTTCTTGACTCAAATTTATCTAGGTTTCCTGTCTTGGGAATAAAACACTTGGATCCAAAGACTCGAAAATGCGAGACAGAGGGTTTTCTACAAAACCGAAGCTCATAAGGAGTCTTGCCCAAAGACGGTCTCAAAAAGACACGATTTGCAATATGGCAAGCAGTAGAAATAGCTTCGGCCCAAAATCTCCTCGGAGTGCTATACTCATCTAGCATCGTCCTAGCCATCTCGACTAGGGTCCTGTTCTTCCTTTCCACAATGCCATTTTGTTGAGGGACGTGTGGAGAGGAGAACTGATAGTCAATTCCACGCTCAGCACAAAAGGAAGCAAAAGAGGTATTCTTGAACTCCGTGCCATTGTCACTGCGGATCGCTCTCAAGGCACTCGGAAGTTCAGAAGCCAAACGAAGAACAAGATCATGATAATGATCAAAAGCTTCATCCTTCGAAACAAGAAAGAACACCCAAGTGTATCTAGAAAAATCATCGACTATGATAAGAATGTACCATTTTCCACTAACTGACCGAACCCTAGCGGGACCAACAGTATCCATATGAAGCAACTGTCCCGGTCCGTCAGTCATGACAATAGTCACTGATGGGTGTGAGGCGGCAACTTACTTGCCATGCCTACAGGCGCTTTATCTACACATCCTTGCGGCTTTGAGTTTGGGCAAACCTCTCATGAGCTCAAGGTTGCTAACTCGCGTCGATGATCAAAACCAATGTGCCCCAAACGACGGTGCCAAAGCCGTAACTCGAAGAAGAAGATGAAATCAAGCACTTGAGAGAACCAAGAAGAGATTGAAAAAATCACTCTAAAGATCTTAGCAACTCTAGTAATCCCAAAAACAAGCTCACGGTTGAATCAAGCACCCGACAAGCATTTTTCTTAAATCTAGTCTCATAGCCATCGTCGAGAAGTTGAGAGACAGAAAGTAAGTTAAACCTTAGCTTATCCACAAGGGCGACGTCCTTGAGGATGAACTTGTCGTTCACCTTGATCGATCCCGTTCCTTCAATCCGCCCTTGCCTATCATCTCCAAAGGTGATGAATTCATCACCCGTCGACCGCGTGAAGGAGGTGAACCATCTTGAGTCTCCGGTCATGTGGCGTGAACAGTCGAAGTCAACGAACCACGTGTCCTTCCTCTTTCCGCGGTAATCACGAAAATCAAGGCCTGAAGAGCGATGTGTCTCAATCTCAAGTTAGTTAAACAAGACTTGGGAACCCAGTACTGAGACACACGTCTGCGAGTAGTATGCAAAGCAGAAGTGCTATCCTTGATTAAGTTTGAAGTTCTGTTATGAGCAATGGTTACTTTAACATAAGAATTATCCTGTCTAGGAGCATGATGATGAGCATGTGACACAAATCCTAAACCAGGTTTCTTCTTTTCTATGTTACCACGTCTCGTAAAAGCTCTAGGTTGATTGAGTGAAATTCTATCAAAAAAAATTTTATCATTTCTCAACCTACGCCAACAGAACTCAACCAAATGCCCATTCTTCTTGCAATAGGTGCAATGGTACTTGATATGTAACATCCCAAAATTGGTTTGTGTTTCAAATGTAATAAAAATGAGGAGAAATTAAAACTTTTTCTCTCATCTTAATTTTTGTAATCAGTTCCATAATTTTTGTAAAGGAATTATGTGAAATCAAAAATCAAATTGCCATTTGGACACCAACACAAATCTCCTCAATGAAAATCTGGTGCCCAACCTCTGAAAACAATTTCCATTGAACCTAGGAGTGATGTTTAACACCTCAGAATTATTTCATAATTTTCAGAAATTATTTGATAATTTTTGAGACAAGTCAAACATTAGTCAAACTCCTAAGATAGCCTTCTGGAATTTTTAGAGACAAATGCAGTGCATAAAAGTCTCTGAAAATTTTATATATGGTTCCTCTCACTGTTAGCAATCTCCATTTAAAATTTCGTAATTTTTGGAGCTTGTTTGCTATCTCAATTAATTATCCTAAGTCAGCTCAGCAAATAACTCAAAATCAGCTTTTACTATTCCTTGGACTCAAGTCACACTCGGGTTCAAGCCATTCGGTTCGATCGGATCAACTAACTGCACCGACTCAGCCGCATCGGGCGCGTTCAATTTCGACCGTTAGATCTCGATCGTGCGGTCTGCGCTCGTGGTGACGTTCGGACCCCGATCCTCCCCTCTGCTCTGAGCCGTTCATCTGAAGATCAGCGGCTCTGAAAAGAGGAAACGTTCGGACCGCCCGAACGCCTCGCGCAACGTGGACCATAGGATCCAAATCAACGGCCCAGGATCAAGTTAGCGTTCAAACCGTTCTAATCGCCGTGTTTCTTTTGAACCGTCCGATTGAAATCCAACGGCTGGCGGCTATCGTCTTCCTTCGCTCGCGCGCGCTCAGCCGAAGTCAACAGTGGCCGGTGAAAATTGCAGAGCGTAGCAGCGTCGGGTCACCTCAGCTTTTGGCCAACGACTCTCAGCATTTAATGCCCCCGTTCCACCGCCTCCATAGTCGTCGTCCCCACTGATTTTACGTGCTCCCATCGCTCTCAGCCGCCCTCACCCGTGAGCTCCCCATTTTCATGCCGTTGCTCTCTTCTTGCTTCTTCGGCCTATAAAACTCCTCCAGTGGCTTCCTTATCTTTCTTTGAACACCCTTGAGCTCCAGAGCCACTGTTAGTGTATTGCTTGAGCTCAATTTCGAATTTTCACCTTCGGTCGCCATTGCCGCCATTGCCGAGCTTTTGAGTTCTTCGGTGAAAGTGGTGCTCCGGTTTCTCTCGTTCAAATTCTTTGCTGCCCCTGCTTCCTCTCCTCTCTGTGAGCAATAACCCTCACTCAATTTCTCGTTTGCTTGCAGAGAGCAGCTCAATTTCTATTTTCCCTTTCACCAAAAAGGGTGATCTTCTTCTTTAGCTCGTAAGTGCACCATTTTCAAACTCCTTGCTCCCTCCGCTTACTCTCATCTCTCAGGCGCTTTAGCCTCAATCAATTTCACATTTGGCGCGAGGATCGATCAATTTGATTTTCCCCCAATTCGGCCGAAAACGTTCAATTTCGTCTCCAGCCCGGGTAAGTCATCCATTGCTCGATTCCTTACTGCTGTAGATGCGCATTAGTATTAGGATCGTGTTGGTGCTCTTGGTTAGCTTAGCCGTGTTCTAGATCGCCGGCGATTAGCCGGAGATCCTCTCTGTTGATTTTGTCGGACGAGAGCGCGAGTCGTCTTTTGTCGATGAATCTGGACCGTCTGATCTTCGATCGACGGCCCAAAGCAGAGAGCGCGTTCGAACCAGTCCTCGCGCTCGGATCAACGTGGACCGTTGTATCCTAGATCAACGGTCCAGATCTGGATGAACGTTCGGACCGCCGAACTTCCCTTAGCATCTCGTTCGTTAGTTTTTCATCCAACGGCTGGTGATTAGGGTTGGCGCGTTCGTTCTGTTGCCGCGCGTGGGGATCGTTGGATCCAAGATCAACGGTCCCGATTCAAGTGAACGTTCGGACCGCCGAACGTCCCGATCCACGTGAACCGTTGGATCCAGATCCAACGGTGAGCGTTTAGGGATTTGTGAATCCCGCGGCGCGCGTTAGCGCTGGGACGTGGACCGTCGGATCTTTGATCGACGCTCCTCATTCGGCCACGTCGTTTTAATTCCTGAATTTCCCGAGAGGATTTATTTGTCAACTGAAAAATGTGATAACTTGTAAAATGCATAACTAATTCATTTCAAATCCTTTTCGGTTGATTCAAATTTTGTTGGTTATGCTTTTAACTAGACTTTAAGTTAAAAATGTTTCCAGACTCAGTATAGCTCCAGAAAATTTTGCTAATGAATAGTAGTATTTTTTATTTATAAAAGCTGAGCAAAATTGTTTTGGCCATATCTTTTGCATTAAGAATCCAAATCAATTGGTTCTTGTTGCATTAGTTCATGAAAATCATGCTCTTTCTACTGTAAAAATTTGAGAGCTTTTTGTTGAAGTTGGCTGTTGGATCTTTTCGGTTCTTTTGCCTTATTGGTTCTTTTTGGTTCTTTCGATAGGATCCGAAGAGCACATTGATACCGAGTGATCCCAACAACCTCTTGACCCACAACAAGCGAGGCAAGCAGTTTGATCATGTTAATCCTATTATTTTACAAGTTTAATATTTTGAATTCAACTGTATGTATGCATTGCTACTTTGTGTTAAATTATGGTTAGTTGATCCTATAGTTTCATAATCTGTAGGATGTTGTTTATTCTCTACTACTTGAGCCTAGGTTATTTGATGTGATTAGAGTTCGATGGATGGACTCTTGTCACTTAGTAGAATACGAATCGTTGTGCTTAGCCATGCCTAGTTCGGTAGCTTTGGGCGATCATCGACTTAGTCGATGGTCTTGATCACACAAAAATTATTATTCTTCCATTATGTCCAGCACTTTGTGCTTTGTTAATTTTGTAAAGTCAAAAATCTGAAAATGGAAAAATTGATTTGGACTTGGGCAAGTGGTTGGATGGTGGGTTATTGGGTTTGTGGATGTCTTGCCTAAGTCAACAAGGACCGAACATCTTGTGTCACACTCTCCAAGCATTTTTGCGTACTAACCACATGAGGGTTATATGGGACCCCTCTTGACCTAGTACTTTGGAGTGTGTTATCTCAGTCGCAGGAGGAGCGTTGTGTGTGTTGTGTGAAAAAGGAATTGTGTTCTTGTGTTTGTGTTGGGTGTGCGGTGGTGGGGATTGCCGGGAAGGTTCTCCACCTCGAGGGGCGTCGCAGTTGTCCAAGGCTTTACCCGTGACGGGTAGTTGTCCGAGGCTGGGCCACGACCCCGACACAACGTATGGGTTTCTATCCATACGGGCGACTCGAAGGTAATACATAATATTGGAAAAGTCTCGTAGGACTTAGCCGTGTTGCGCATACCTAAGGAAGTGTGCTTAATAGCTTGGCAAAAGCGTCGACATGTGGGTAAGTTGGTACACCTGCGAGGATAAAACTATTCAATAGCCTCGTCCTAGGTTATGGACACGCTTGGTTAGGTTTTGCAAGAGTTAGACTTCAACCTTTTAAATTAAAATTTGACATGGTTGGTATGAATGGGTAATTCATACTATTGTTGTGGTGACTAATGGTTTAGTCACTTCGAGGATTGTTGTTGTTCTTTACCTCCTGTTATATTATTGTGCTTTCGGTTATTTAAACATTAAAAACAGATTTGTTAAATTGCTTTCAATCTATTATATTATTGCAAATGAAAACTTGCTTTATGCTAAAATGAAACATACAGCCTATTGTTGATTAAGCTTGCATGTAGCATATGTACAGGTTTGTTATTCCACATGTAAGTCTTGCGAGTACATTCAAAGTACTCACAGCTTTATTAATTGCTTTTGTTTGGTGGGGAGAAGGTGAGCCCCAAGGGCCTCACTTTTGTGAGATGTGCTTGGGTTTGGCGACTAGCTTGGCGGTCCGGTCGGTTGCCTTGTGGGTTAAAGGCACACCGATTGGCTCTTTGTTGTAGCCATCTTATGGCACTTTTTGCTTCCATTGTTTAATTATTGTTGTCCCTTTTATTGTTGGCGGTTGGCCTCTCTTTTATAATGACTCGGTTTAATATTATTAATATACATTCTATTACGTGTTTGGTTCTATGTGGATGAATGGAATTGATACATAAATTTTGTGATGAGGTGTGTATACTGCACTCTGGGAAGTATACATGTCTCGAGTCTCGGATTATCTGCTTTGTGATGCTAGGACCGAATGGATGGTTAAGCATTACAAGCCGGATAAACCGGGGTCTCACATGATACCACTGGGAGAAGCACCTTTTGACTTAACAGATGTTTGGGCAAAACCCGCAGATTTAAAAATAGTTTTTGCAGGTTGGGTTTTAAATTCAACTAACCCATTTTCCAAGACTTGAGTAACTTTGGGCTTAGAATTATCTTGGACAGAGTTGTATCATAATCCTTGCTTCTTATAAGGAGTTTTAGACTTGTCCAGAATCATGTTTAATTGTTTCTTACCTTTAAAAAAAATTTCTAAGGTATCCTTAAGATAAGCATTTTCTTTTTCAAGATTAACACATGACTAACAAGTTTTGCCTTTAATAGCTCTAGCATATTTTTCCTTATACAAAACAATTTCAAGTTTAAGAGCAGGACATGAAGCACATGTAGAAGACTCAATACTGTCCTTAAGCTTGGCATATTTAGCTCTAACTGCTTCTAAGATATCTTTAACTTCATGTTCGCGTTCAATGCAAAAAGAGCAAAGGCTAGAATCAACCATACCAGAAGCAACCAACTTGCTAGAATTTAAGCATTTTTCACAAGGGGATTTAACCTCAACTAGCTCACCCTAGCATTTTTAAGTTGTTGCAAAGCAGTATCATGAGCAGATTGCAGTTTAGCAAATTCTGAGTGTAGAGCATGGCAGGAAGAACATTCATCAGATTCAAGAGTCTTAGAATTTGCAAGTTCTAAAGTCAAATTATCTACTTGAGACTCTAAGTCCTTGTTCCTAGCCATGATATACTCTAACGCCTTATCCTGACTCATGAGTTGCTCAAAGATAGTTTCGCATCTATCAGAAAGGACATCATAGGAGAGAGGTACCTCATCGTCGTCGACGTCGTCGAAGTCGGCCATGAAGCAAACGCCGATGAAGTCCTTGGCCTTCCCCTTCTTCTTATCTTGAGGGATCTCCTCCTCCTTGTCATCCTCACTCCCGGAGTCCACAGCGCTTAAGGATTGTTCTCCAAAAGCGGCAAGAACCCGGTGAGCTGCCTTTGTCAGCTTGGCAGCATCAAATCTTGATTTGTTCCATTGAGGCTTCTTCCAAGCTGGCTTTCCTTTCTTGTGGTTGCTCTTTCCTTTCAACTTGGGGCGGTTGCGGATATGATCGCTCACCACACTCATAGCAAGTCACGGGACCTCCTCTCTTTTTGTTTCTCACATTGTTATAGGCCCGTGTGGCTTTTCTGACTATGAGGGCTAACTCGGCCTCAGGAAGACTCTCAAACTTCTCTTCATGGATTGCAGATAAACCAGCAAGCGAAAATCCACAAGAAGACTCGGATGACCCATCAGAAGCTCTCTTGAGCGGGTCTGCTACCAAGGTCATGTTTTCCTTCTTGGGATGATCAATCCTCTTGATCTCATGAGTCTTGAGCTTGCTATAGAGCAGCTCCAAAGTCAGATCAGAGAGATTGACATTCTCCTCAATGGCGGTAGCCTTTATCTCCCACTCCTTGGTGTTGATTGCGGCCAAGAGGTGGGTGGCATTCAGTCGAGAATATTCAATTCCAACGACTTTCATCGATTAATCACTTTGTCAGCGATCAAAATGTCATCGATGCTCTCTCAGGATGCATCTCGAATTTGTTATATTCACGCTTATAGGTATGCGGTGTACTTTCTTGATTTGGGACGAACCCTCATGGTAGGTTTCGAGGGTGTTCCAAATCTCGTCTGCATCTCAAGATTGCAAATTCGATCATACTCCATCTACCAAGCCCACCATATAAGAGGTTCTTTGCCTTATTGTTGTTAGCCAAGAGAAATTTTATTGAAGCCGTAACAACCAGGAAGAACGAGCGGGCTCGAACAACCTCCCATATAGCTTGTCCTTCGCTCTCAAGGAAGACTCGCATGCGATTCTTCCAATAGGCATAGTCGTGCCCATCGAAGATATGCGGCTTGGTGGAGTACTTATCCATCGCCAAGTTCAGTGACAGGTTAAGATCAAGATTGAACTAACCGGGCTCTGATACCACTTGTTGGACCGAAAAGGCGACTAGAGGGGGGGTGAATAGGAGCACGCTCACTTTTTCAACCAAGATCAGATTCAATAGAAATTTCACTCCAATAGCTATAGAAGCTATGAAGATCGATATACCAAGATCAATGGAAGACTAGGATTGAATCCAATCAAAACCCCGAAGCAAAACAACCAAAATCAACCAAAACTTAATTTCCTAAGTGTAGGGCGGTCTGACCTCTATCTAATGGTGGTCTGACCGGTCCATGGGCGGTCTGACTGTGGATATCGTGAGGATATGTGCACGATCTCAGGATGATGAGTCAATTGGCAATGGCTTTGTTGGTTTGTAAAATCTCGTATTTTCAGGGTTTGCTTGTTTGTCGGACCACGAGTGATCGGCCGGTGGTGTGGGGCGGTCAGACCGCCCGTGGAGAGGTCCGACCGGCCATGGTGGCGGTCCGACCGGCAGTCTTTGAAAAGTGGCTTTTGGAACTAAGCCAAAAATAGGTTGTGTAGGCAAGTGAGGGGAGTCTCCTGGATGTGGTCCCATCATTTTTGGAGCTCCCAGTCAAAATTTCTATTGACTTGAAAATTCCAGAAGGTTTCGGATTTTCAAGCTGGAATTTTGGCTAAGTCTTTTTGACCGGTCCGACCGCCGTTGTGGGAGCGGTCCGACCGGCCTGAAATCGGTCGGACCGGCCTTGTGGGGCGGTCAGACCGGCGATGACTTGGAGGTAAGCCAAGTTTGCATTGATGTGTTTTGATTGCGTTTTATGTTTGGTTATCAATGCTTTATTGATGTATATTGCATTGTGGAGCTGACGTGGGTCAAGTTGTGAAGAACTTGTTCCCGGAAACAGTTTGTTTGTCTATTGCTGTGCAGGTGGCTTGCAGGTCAACGACGTCAACGGTGAGTGGATCGGGACTACGCTTGGAGAGCTGAGGTCCAGAACGATCATGGATACCGGGTGAGGTCGTATGACTCGAGCATGGTGCAGAATGGGCAAGATGGATCGAACGGGTAGTTCGGTACAGCTGGTTGAATCAGGTGGTGCGGATATCGGTGCGAGTCTCTGGGAGGTTCCGATGGCATTCGGACAAGAGAGGCTTGGCGACGTGATGAGAACCGCTGATCAACCTACACGTGGTGAAGCAGGCGATTGCTTCAACAGATGTTGTGTGTGGGTCCCATGTGGATTAGGGTCCCAAAAGTGAAACCCTAGCCCTCTAGTATAAATAGAAAGGGGGGAGATGGAAAACCCTGGGGAAGCTTCCATTTGGTTTTCCTTAGCCTTTTCTAGGGTTAGGGTTTGGAGAGGAAGAGAGGGAGAGATTGTGTTGCTCCTTGGTGAGCTCTTGTCCTCCTTGAGGGAGTGGCTTTGTAAGCATCTTGTGAGATCAATCAATCTTGTGATGCTTGCTTGAGAATTCATTTGTCTCTCTTTTGTGTTCTTCTCTCATTTGGATGAATTTGGTGCTTCCTTGATTCAAGTGGTTTAACTTGGTCTATTGACCCACTTTGTCTTGCTTTGATGTGTGGGAGTACTCCTAGAATCATCTAGACCATCAACCCCCACAAGCAAGTCTTGAATCAAAGATTTTTATATTTTTAGGGTTTGTGCACTTCTTTGTAAAATCCTTGGGAGATCGATTCTGCGAAGTGGATCTGAAGGATCATCACTAGAAATAGGTCTCTAATATCATTAGGGAGGTGTGCTCGAAATTTGGTCAAGTTTCATTGGTTGAATCAAAAGTTGGATCAAATTTCGTTTTGGATTTGGGATTGATTTTTGATTCGGGTGAACCGGTCGAACCGGTGTTACAACAGGCGGTCCGACCGCCCGTGTTTCAGACCGCTATCTTTGCTCGGTCGAACCGTTGTCCACCGGTCCGACCGCCGCGATTAGTTCTTGATCGGACGGTTGGTTGTTTGTCGGTCGACGCGCGTGTAGTTTGTCGAGCCGCTGTGCCAGATCGCCCTTTGAGATTAAGTCTCCACTTTTGTGTCGTGTGGTTGTCGGGGTTATCGAATTCAGCACAAGGCTTCCACTGTGCGCTTACCGATCTTCTTAGCTTTCATAGCTAAAGGAGTAAAGTTCGTGTTGAATTTGATTTAGTCGAGAAAGTTGAGAAAGTGCCTATTCACCCCCCCCCCTAGTCGCCTTTCCGGTCCTACAAGTGGTATCAGAGCCGGTTTGCTATTCTCATAGATCTTAACCGGTCTTTGGAGCCATGGCGACTGACAGATATTCAATCAGGCCATATGTTTTTGATGGAGTTGATTTTGCTTATTGGAAGGCCCGAATGCAGGCCTACATCGAGGCTCAAGGGCACGCAATTTGGCTTAAGGTGAAAAACCCTTATGTCGTGCGGTAGATGATAATTTGATCACTCGGATGTGGAGAACAACAAATAGGCTCGAATTTCTTGATTCAAGGCCTTAGTCGATCGGAGTTTGAGCGTGTTGCTCATTTGCTGTCTGCTCATGAGATCTGGCGGACTCTTTGTGATTATCACGAGGGGTCCACTGCGATCAAGAAAGTGAGACAGAACCAGCTAAAGAAAGCTTACTCCAAGATCGAGCAAAGACACGTGAATCTTTAGATGAGCCGTGGGGAGATTTTCTAAAATTCTTCATGATCTCCGCTATTTGTTGATCTTGTTTTTCGAGTCGAAAATGCACACCAGTTTTTGGGTGCTTTGGATGTGAATGTCTGGGGGATGAAGATCACTGTCATAAATGACAACACTGTCATGAGTGAGCTTACCATGGATAAGCTTTACTCGAGGTTGAAAACGCATGAGATTGATTTCATCTCGCGTCTCCCCACAGCAGCCGATGGCTTTAGTGGTCGACCAATCTAAGGGTAGATACTCGATTCTTTTGATGTTAGCTCATCGGCTTTTCTTTGTCTGCTTTGCATTCTTTGAGCGATGAGCAACTTGAGAGACTACCTGAAGATGATTTAGCCCTCCTATCCACCAAATTCACAAGAGCGTACAACAATGTGAGAAATAGGAGGAGAGGTGGACCTATCACATGCTTTGAATGTGGTGAGCCGAACCACATTCGCTCTAGATGCCCCAAGCTGAAGGGCAAGGAGGAGAAGGAGTCACAAAGGCATCCTCAAGCGAGGGATGCTAAGTCCAAGAAGACAAACTATCGCAAGTTTGTCAGTCGAGTCCTTGAAGCTCTAGAGGATGTGAGCATGGATGATGTGGACTCGGAGGCGGAGGACGACAGGAGTGACTCCCGTGGCAAGAAGAAGGTACGTGATTTCACTGGCATGTGCTTCATGGCCAAGAACGACCACGACAAAGAACTCCTCCAACAAAGGATCCTTTTAGTGATCCCGATGAGGTATGCCCTTCACTTCACGACATGAAAAGGGCTTTGGTGCTTCTGAACAAAAAATGCATAAGCAAGTTAAATTGATTAAGAAACAGGATACTATGATTGATAATTTGAACCTAGAAGTGGTTAGGCTCAAATCCATTAATCCTGATGATTTCTGTGATTCATGCTCTAGCTTGCTTAATGAATTGTCAAGCTTAAATTATGCTCATTCCTCTGTTGAAAAACAATTGGAAAATGCTCTTGTCGAACTAGAGCTCTCAAGTCTAGTTCTGTTTGCATGGATGCCATTCCGCTTGGTGTGACTACCTTGGATGCTATTCTCTTAACTTGCTCAAATTGTGCTTTGCTAGAATTAAAACTGGATAGCTCTTTAAAAGAATTGCAAAAGTTTGATGCTAGTCACACTTGCTCTCATTGTAAGAACAATAGGAT
The DNA here is from genome assembly GCA_036346395.1 of Hsuehochloa calcarea. NCBI lineage: Eukaryota > Viridiplantae > Streptophyta > Magnoliopsida > Poales > Poaceae > Hsuehochloa > Hsuehochloa calcarea. The sequence goes on from CM070601.1 coordinate 44,280,266, forward strand.
TAAAATGCAAGAGTTGACCGAAATGGTCATTTACTCTAGAGCTGCATCATGTGAAAATTGTCCTAAGCTTACAATTGAGATTGAAGCTTTAAACAAGACGCTTGAAGAGAAAGCTAAAATTGAAAGATCCATGTCTCTTACTGCTTCTAAGAAAGTCATTGATTCTTCCTCTTGTATGTTGCATGCTGAAGTTGAAACTGTTATTGGTAAGATACAAGAGGCTTTTAGAGTCAAATTTAAGGAGCAGTTGAATAGGATTGGAGAGTCCTATTGTGTGTCTTGTGAGGCTCTCAAAGTGGAAGTGGATCTTCTTAAGAGCAAACATGTTGAGGTAATCAATTCTAAAAAGTGCTCTAATTGTGGAGCTTTGGCAAAAGAGAATGATTATCTCAAAATGACTCTTGAGAAGTTTTCTAGCGGGAAAAAGAAACTCAACTTGATTCTAGATCAATCCAAGGTGAGTGTGAAAAACAGTGGCCTAGGTTTTAAGTCCCTAGAGCTTTCCAAGAATCACCCACCAAAGACTGCTAGAGTTGTGAAAAGTGGTATGTGTGAGCAAGAACCTTCTAAGACTTCAAAGGTTGCTTTTAAATCTGTAGGTTCCGCTCAAACTCTTTCTAGCAAGAAAGGTGCCTCTGTTTCACCATGCGGACCCTCAAAGGTCAAGTACCATTGCACCTTCGCAAGAAAGAGGGTCACACTGTTGAGTTTTGCTTAGGAGAGCAAAGATTGAGAGGAAAGAGAGGGTGAGCACTTTGAGATCCATTAGAGGAGTCTCTTCTTGTTTGTAGTCTCTAGAGCAGGCGGTCTATTCAGCGTCCCTCATATAGGCCTAGGTTTGTAGAGAACGTGTTGACTCTTTTGGTGGGTCGAGCGGCGATTTGGTTTAGGATATCGTGAGGATAGATCACGGGTAGCACCTAGACAGGGGGAGTATCGGTCTTTTGGTAGATCGTTTTGGAGAGGTCCAGGTGGTGCTCGTGGGCATTCTTATGATTTTGTGCCTAATCATTTTTCTGCTGCTTCTTTTGCTATTCCCAGGTATCGTCCATCTCAGTACTAGACACCTAGATCTTTTATCTCAAATCCCAGTACTGAGGCATGGATGTTTTGAGGGAATTTGCTCTTTTTGCATTCATAGTATCTAAATGCATGTTTATTTCAAATGTCTTGCATTGTTTAATAAAATTAGTGGAGCTTTGATTATTATCCTTGTATGGCTTGATTTCATACTCTGTACCTTGTCATATCAAGTGATAGTCTGCTAGACTTCCTTTATGGCTCTTCGTGTTTAGCTTAGCCTTCACCTTGCTAGCTTTATATCTGTGAGCAATTTGAATCAAATCATGTCTTGTTGGATCTTGTGACTAGTTTTGCTCTAGTGATCCTCTTATGATTCTTGCCATGTCTTATAGGTTGAATTGAGTCTTGAACTTATTTTGAGATGAAAATGAGATTTTTATCTTCTTAAGTCAAGCAAATGAAAAATGAGATTTTCATGTGAAAAAGCGATCTCACCAATCCTTTCTCATGAGACGGCTTGCCATTGCACTAGGCATGAACTCAGGGGGAGTTTTGGATGACCTAGACCACTCTTTTAAGCTTATCGCTTGAGATGGTCGCGGCAAGGCTTGAGATATAGCACAGTGGAAAAATTCTTTTTAGAAAATGCTCAAAATGCTAAGTGCTTGAGTTTTTGCTTCAAAAGAATAATTTTAATGCTCAAAATGCCTCAGTTCTTGTTTTGAGTCTCCTTTTTCCTTATAGACATGGCTTGACTCATTCTTGGTTGCTTTTAGTGAAACTATGATATTGAGCAACTTTTCATGGTATTCATTCTTTTAATCTCAGATTTCTGCTAACTTGGTGTTAGCTTTGCAGTACATGTTTTGCCATGATTGAATATAGCTTCTTCGTCTTATATGACTTGGTATGATTCTTGTACTGTCTACTTCAATAATGGTCATGGCTCCTTTTACTAAATTTCAAATAAAGTCATTTCATCTTCTTTTTCTTTTCCCTTGCATCTTGATGAATTCATTGTCAAAGGGGGAGAAGGATTGAAGAAAATACTGGTTTTACATTAAAAGAACACACAAAAAAATGAGCCTTTTAAAAATTTGTGATCTTAGTGAGTTGAGTCTCTGGGTTTTATTGCCTTTTTCTGACTTTAATTGCAATTGCAATTGAAGAAGACTCACAATGATCAAAGGTCAAATAGAACATTTTGTCTTTCATATGGACCTAAGTGAGATTTTTGGCTCTTTCTGGAATTTAAATCTTTTTGTGCTTTCATTGTCTTATCTCACTTGCCTATACTATTCTGAAGCCAACTTGGTCGGTTTCTAGGCTTTTTCTTGCTTTTGGACCAAGTTGTGCCTTTATGCGAAAACGGCGATTTATTTTACTTTTCAATTTGAAAAATCACATTTTCTGGAGAATTGCCAATGTGTTCATCAAGGGGGAGATTGTTGATATCGTGAGGATATGTGCACGATCTCAGGATGATGAGTCAATTGGCAATGGCTTTGTTGGTTTGCAAAATCTCGCGTTTTCGGGGTTTGCTTGTTTGTCGGACCACAGGTGATCCGGCCGGTGGTGTCGGGGCGGTCGGACCGCGGTGGAAGGTCCGACCAGCCATGGTGGCCGGTCCGACCGGTGTGCTGAAAAGTGGCTTTTGGAACTAAGCCAAAAATAGGTTGTGTAGGCAAGTGAGGGGAGTCTCCTGGATGTGGTCCCGTCATTTTTGGAGCTCCTAACAAAGTTCTATTGAGTTGAAAATTCGTAAGGTTTGGATTTTCAAGCTGAAATTTTGCTAAGTCTTTTTGACCGGTCCGACCGCCGTTGTAGGAAGCGGTCCGATCGAACTGAAATCGGTCGGACCCGGCCTTGTGGGGCGATCGACCCGGCGATGACTTGGAGGTAAGCCAAGTTTGCATTGATGTGTTTTGATTGCGTTTTATGTTTGGTTATCAATGCTTTATTGATGTATATTGCATTGTGGAGGTGACGTGGGTTAAGTTGTGAAGAACTTATTCCCGGAAACGGTTTGTTTGTCTATTCTTTGTGCGGTGGCTTGCGTGTCAGCGGCGTCAGCGGTGAGTGGATCGGGACTACGCTTGGAGAGCCGAGGTCGAGCGATCATGGATACTGCGGGTGGTCGTATGACTCGAGCATGGTGCGAGAATGGGCAAGATGGATCGAGCGGTAGTTGATGCATACCGTTGGATCGGTGGTGCGGATATCGGTGCGAGTCTCGGGAGGTTCGATGGCATTCGGACAAGAGAGGCTTGGCGACGTGATGAGAACCGCTGATCAACCTACACGTGGTGAAGCAGGCGATTGCTTCAACAGATGTTGTGTGTGGGTCCCATGTGGATTAGGGTCCCAAAAGTGAAACCCTAGCCCTCTAGTATAAATAGAAAGGGGGGAGATGGAAAACCCTGGGGAAGCTTCCATTTGGTTTTCCTTAGCCTTTTCTAGGGTTAGGGTTTGGAGAGGAAGAGAGGAGAGATTGTGTTGCTCCTTGGTGAGCTCTTGTCCTCCTTGAGGAGTGGCTTTGTAAGCATCTTGTGAGATCAATCAATCTTGTGATGCTTGCTTGAGAATTCATTTGTCTCTCTTTTGTGTTCTTCTCTCATTTGGATGAATTTGGTGCTTCCTTGATTCAAGTGGTTTAACTTGGTCTATTGACCCACTTTGTCTTGCTTTGATGTGTGGGAGTACTCCTAGAATCATCTAGACCATCAACCCCCACAAGCAAGTCTTGAATCAAAGATTTTTATATTTTTAGGGTTTGTGCACTTCTTTGTAAAATCCTTGGGAGATCGATTCTGCGAAGTGGATCTGAAGGATCATCACTAGAAATAGGTCTCTAATATCATTAGGGAGGTGTGCTCGAAATTTGGTCAAGTTTCATTGGTTGAATCAAAAGTTGGATCAAATTTCGTTTTGGATTTGGGATTGATTTTTCAGTTCTGGACTGAACCGGTCAGACCGGTGTTGCAACGGCGGTCCGACCGCCCGTGTTCGAGACATTCGCATCGCTTCTTCGGTCGAACCGCTGTCCACCGGTCCGACCGCCAGTTAGTTGCCGGTCGGACCGCTGGTTGACTGTCGGTCAGACCGCCCGTGGTAGCCGGTCAGACCGCCTGTGCCCAGATCTGCCCTTTGAGATTAAGTCTCCACTTTTGTGTCGTGTGGTTGTCGGGGTTATCGAATTCAGCACAAGGCTTCCACTGTGCGCTTACCGATCTTCTTAGCTTTCATAGCTAAAGGAGTAAAGTTCGTGTTGAATTTGATTTAGACGAGAAAGTTGAGAAAGCGCCTGTTCACCCCCCCCCCCTAGTCGCCTTTCCGGTCCTACACTGACCTCTGTGTAGGGGCGGTCTGACCTCCAGCCTGATGAACAGTGAAATCAGCCCGAAAAACGAAGTTGCAAATAGGTCTAACTTTTGATCTACAATTCCAAACTTCATGTAACTTGGAACACACCTTCTCTAGGATGTCAAGAACCTATTCCAATCGAATATCGTGAAGATCCATGGTAAAGTTATGACCTTTCTTCGTTTGAGAGGAGGATGGTTCAAAACCGAGTCAAAACGAAAACTAGATCCAAAAACTTGCTCGTGGGTGATTGATGATCAAGATGATCCTAGATGTATTCTCACATGTCACAGCAAACTAGATCACGTGAAGAAAACAATCAAAAACATGTGAATCAAAGAAATACTCAAAATCACCAAATAGAGAGAAGAAAGGCAAAGAGACACATCTTTGATCAAACTTTCTTTGGATTGATTTGATAGGGTTTGGGTTTACAGCCACTCCATCAATGGAGGACAAAGCTCAATCCAAGAGCACGAAATCAAATCAAAACTCTCTAGAACCCTAACCTCCACTAATCCTCTCCCTAAGCCAAACTAGGGTTTCAACAATGATGAAAGGGTTAAAAGGGGTGCAGCCACCTCCCTCCTCTATTTATAGTGGAGACTTAGACCTTCTAGAAGTTTTAACTTAGATGGGCTCCCGTTAAGGCCCAACACAAACGGGTCACACACGCACGTATTTTAAAACGCCGTCTTCAACACCTCTTGACCTAAACCGCTTCTCTTTGCGTCGTCTTCTCCGCTGGTTGGCAAAGGTCACCAGGTGGTATTTGGTAAGATTACCAAAATACCCTTCTCGGTCCTTCTCCAGAAGACCGAGTCCATCTCTGTGGCACTTCGCATGCTCATGCGTGTAGGTTGATCAACGGCTCTCTCCATGTCGGCAAGTCTCTCCCATTCGGCTCCCCGAAACCACCATGGCACTTGCACCGACTCCGCGCGCTTAATCAAACCAATCGCATCGAATCGTCCGTTCGGTCATCCTTGTCTATTCTGCACCATACTTGATTTCATTGACCTCACCCGGCATCGTCGATCATTCTGGACCTCAGCTCTCCAAGCCTCGTCCCGATCATCCTCGCCGTTGACCATCGTTGACCACCAAGCAACCTGCACAACAATAGACAAGCAAATCGAATTCAGAAACAAGTTCTTCACAACTTGACCCACGTTAGTCAAAACATGCATCATGCAACACATATGCACTGAAACTCATGAATTTGACCTAACCAACGTACAACGCCGCCACGAAGGCCGACGTTCAAGTGACAACCGGTCGATCACCGCCCCTCGGGGCGGTCGACCGCCCCGCCGGGCTCGACCGCCAGCTACAAGCCGGTCAGACCGGCCAATGGGACTTAGCCAAATTTTGGCCCCTCAAATCCCAGACCCTACTGGAATTTTATATCTCGAATAACTTTTTACTAGAGACTCCAAAAATCATGAGACCAAGTGCATTGGGATCCCCTCACTTGCCTACACCCTCTATTTTTGGCCTAGCTTTATTCGACCACTTTTGATCACGGCCGGTCCGACCGATTTGGGACCGATCGGACCGCCATGCTATGGCCGGTCGGACCGCCTGTCCGTAATGCACGAATAGTTACGAAACTTTGTCGAAAACCCGTGAAACGACAAACCGTTAACGTCATTGCCAATTGTCACATCATCCTAAGATCTGGAGCATATCCCCATGATATCCACACAAGCCAACAGCATTGTCCAGGACAGGTCGGGGCTATCCGCTTAGTGAAAAAGGATAGCAAGGCAACAACGTTCTTTGGATTTTTTGGGGGGTTGCTAAATCTGAATATTTGGGGCCTCCGGTTCCAAATTTTCATCAACGTTCAACTACAAGGAGGGACGAAGGCCCGTGTGCGCCTCTTCTTTGCATTTACGTGGTTTCATTTCTCTGTGTGGTGCTTCATCCAATGTTTATCAATACTAGAAGATAACCCGCGCCACATGGCGTGGGTGTTAATGGGGGTGTTAGGATATTTAAGAAGCAATTGTAGTGAGTTATAGAAGAATGACTCTGTATTCTGAAGATAAGCGCAGCAGATGGTCAAAAAAGATAGTGTTAGTCGTAGGATTGATATGAAAAGCATTTTTATATATGTATGAATTTAGGTGAGTCAAATCGTTGTAAAACACCGGCGGGAAGAAGTGAGTGCAAATGCATTTAAAACTGAGTCACTGTGGATTCATGCGAGTTGCAAGCGTTTAGAAACCTGATGAGTTAAGTAGTGAAAGTTTCTGTATACACAAATTGAAGCAAGTGATGGATCTAGGTGAGATGACACTGTCTACAAAATAGGGTCTGCAAATTAGTAAGCTAGTTCAGGTGGTCGGCATAATTTACAGTACTGATAGAGAAGTGTTTAGAAGGCCGGACAAAAGCACAATCTGTAAATCTCAGAAGCAGCGTCATTGTGGTGGCTTCAAAAGCTTTATGTAAAACCTGTATGAAGTGCCAGTTAGCTCGAAATATATTTTGTATCTGTGAATGTGTAAGAGGTATACCTGTTGTGGTGCTGTCGAGTAGAGCAGGGAGATCATTCAGTATTTTTTTTGGTAGATGAGCGAGTTTTCTTTGTTGGTGGTTCATTTCCGCTTTGCGCAGGTGGTGATAAAGGTCTAGGAAGGCAAACATGTTAATTTCTCGCGGGGTAAGAAATGATGAGTGAATCTTATGAAATCTTGTGGATAATATAAAGCGTTGTGGGAGATGTCTGTGAATTGGATCTGAGATGATGTCGGTGATGGTGTAGTAATATGATATACTATAGTAAGCAGCAAAAAACTGGAACGATATATATATTTTAAGTTGTATCTGTTTTTATTGGCAATATGTGATTGAGACAGTAGTAACATACCTTTTAGATGGAGAAGCTGGAGGTTGATCTGGTGCTGGTACAGATCTTGTATCAATTTTTTTGTGGCGCTGTAGCTGCAAATAGAAGAGGCATAGAGGTATGTGAGACCCCGGTTTATCCGGCTTGTAATGCTTAACCATCCACTTGGTCCTAGCATCACAAATCAGATAATCCGAGACTCGAGACATGTATACTTCCCAGAGTGCAGTATACACACCTCTTTACAAAGTTCATGCATCAATTCCATTCATTCACATAGAACCGAAACATAAACAACAAACCAGAGGATGACATAAATAAAGGATAGTCATTACAAAAGAGAGGCCGACCGGCCAAATGACAAATACATAAAGAAATTTAACAGCGGAAGCAAAAGTGCCATAAGATGGCTATAAAACAAAAGAGCCAATCAGTGTGCCTTTAACCCACAAGGCAACCGACCGGACCGCCAAGCTAGTCGTCGAATCCACAGCACAACTCACAAAAGTGAGGTCCTTGGGGCTCACCTTCTTCCTCTGCAAACAAAAGCAGCCCAGCAAAAACTGGGTGAGTACTTTGAATGTACTCACAAGATATATAAGAATGATAACAGATCTATGCAATAACTACATGCAAGCTTATTTAAGTGGAGCAGGTTAGGACTCAAACTTTTAAGCATAAAGCAAGTTTTATTTGCAATAATGTAATAGATTGAAAGCCATTTAATAAATCTGATTTTATTTGATACAAACAGTAGTAATCAAGTAGCAACAACAGTAAAACAGTCCTGGAAGTGACTAAACCATTAGTCACCACAACAATAGCATGAATTACCCATTCATGCCAACCATGTCAAGTTTTAATTTTAAAAACAAAAACAGTTGTTGAAGTCTAGATCTTGCGGGAAATCTCCAAGCGTGTCCATAACCTAGGACGAGGCTATTCGAATAGTTTTATCCTGCGCAGGGTGTACCAACTTACCCACATGTCGGACCGCCTTTTGCCACATGATTAAGCACACTTCCTTTGGTATGCCTAAGACACTAAGTCCTACGAGACATTTCCAATATTGTGTATTAACTACGAGCCGCCCGTATGGATAGAAACCCATACGTTGTGTCGGAGTCATTGTAAAGCCTCGGTCAACTACCCGTCGCAGGTAAAGCCTTGGACAACTACAATGCTCCTCGAGGTGGAGAGCCTACCCGGAATCTCCACCACCGCACACCCAACACAAGAACACAGAGAACACATATCATGTTTCACACAACACACACAACCCCCTCCTGCGACTCGAGATAACACACGCCAAAGTACTACGTCAAGAGGGGTTCCCATATAACCCTCATGTGGTTAGTACGCAAAAGTACTTGGATCAATGGCGCAAGCAACATTTTCGGTCCTTAGGGACCTGGGCACCTTTCCTTGTCAAACCCAACAATCACACCAACATGCCATTGTGCCCAAGTCAAATCATTTTGTTTCATTTTCGGTTGTTACAAAACTAAAGCATAAAGTGCTGAACCAAAAATAAACAAAATGATTTGTGTGATCAAGGTCATCGACTAAGTCGATAACCGCCCAATTCTACCGGTAGCTAAGCATTTCTAAGCATGACATCGCAAAAACAGTAAAAGAGCATAATTAAATCACCGGGCTCTAATTCACCAGCGATGATAATAACTTATGGTTGTGGTAGGGGATAACATTTTAATGGCAACAATGCATTAGGAATAGCTACCTCTAAACATGACAAAAATAATTGGACACAAAAGCAATGCATACATATAATTTGTAAACAAGATATTAGACTTTGAAAGTAATGGGACATTTATGATCAAATATCTTGCCTGCTTGCTGTGGGTCAGGGTGTTGCTGAGGATCAACAATATTATGAATGTGCTCTTCGGATCCTAACGAGAAAGCAAAAAGCAACCGATAAGAACGAATAAAATACAAAGACCCAACAGTAAACTCCCTCCAAAAATTCTAAAATTTTTACAGTAGCAAGGTCTTGATTTATAAAGAATTTAGCAACAAGAACCATTTGATTTGGATTCTTAATGCCAAAGATATGATCAAAACAATTTTGCTCAGCTTTTAAAAATCAAAAATGCTACTATTCATTAGCAAAATTTTCTGGAGCTATACTGGGGTTGGAAATATTTTTAACTTAAAGATGAGTTAAAAACATAACCAACAAAATTTGAATCAACCGAAAAGGATTTGAAATGAATTAGTTATGCATTTTACAAGTTATCACATTTTTCAGTTGATAAATAAATCTCTTTGGGAAAATCAGAATTTAGAAACGACGTGGCCGAACGAGGAGCGTCGATCTCGGATCCGACGGTCCGCGTTCCAGCGCTAACGCGCGCGCGCGCGGCCGCGAACCTGGTCGTTAACCGTTGGATCAGGATCCAACGGTCCACGAGGATGGGAGCGTTCGGCGGTCCGAACGTTCACGCGCACGCGAGCCGTGGATCTGGGATCCGACGGTTCACGTGGATCCGGGGGTTCGGTGGTCCGAACGTTCACGCCGATCTGCACCGTTGATCTTGGATCCAACGGATCACAGACCAAGGCGCGCGCGACTGACTCACATCTCCGGCGCGATCCCGAGCCGCAGATCTTAGGATCGACGGTCCAAAATGACGCACGTTCAAACCAACGTCCTGTTTTCGTCCGGCAAAAATGTCGGAGGAGAACGGCTCGCCGCCGGCGGCTCTGGCCGCGGCGGTGCGAGCAAACACCTAAAACGAGTCCCTAATACTCTTGCGCACCCAATGGTACCAGCGGCGTTAGCTGAGGTGGTCCAGAACGCCGGCAAGCCGGAGAGAACCGAGGTGACCGCAAGGTGACGAAAACGAAAATAGCAAATGGCTCAGCTGCGGTCCAAGGGAGCTGGTGCCAGGCCACTAGGGACTAAAGAGGGTTACCTGGGCGCAAAGGATGCACCGAGAAGAGTCGAGGCAGCTCGGGCGAAGAAGAATGGCGATTTCGGCCGAAAAGGGGGAAGTCCGAAATTGAGCTGCTCCTCTCTGTCAAAAGCCAAATTAACAGAGGGTTAATACTCCACGAGATGCCAAGCAACTGAGGAAGCAAAGGCTTGGAGAAAGAATGCCCGGAACACCGCTTTCACCGAAGAGGTCGGAGCTCCAACAATGGCGGCCGAGAGAAAATTCACGAAGGAGTTCACTCGGTGCACTAACAGTGGTACTGAAGCTCAAGGGTGTTCAAAGGATGCTAAGGAAGCCTCGGGTAGAGTCTTATAGGCGGAGGAGCAAGAGGGGAGCAACGGCAAGAAAAATGGCCTTGCGCGGTTTTGAGGTCGGCCGAGGGCGACGGGAGCAGGTAACCGCAGGGGAGACGGCGGCCTGTGGGGGCGGCCGGACGGGAGCATTAATGCGGCAGAGCCGTTGGCCAGACGCGATCGGCTCGGCTGGCTGCATCGCAGCGCCAAAGATCGCTGACTTCGCCGAGCCGAGCGCGAGCGGAGGAAGACGACGAACGACGGCCGTTGGATTTAATCGGACGGCTGAAATGGATCGGTTCGATTCAAACGCTCGCTCAATCCTGGGCCGTGCGATGCTGATCCAACGGTTCACAACTCCCGCGTCCGACTGCATCGCGCCGGTTCGGTTAGTTGGTTCGACCGAGTCAATTGGCTCGAGCCCGAGGAACAGTGCAAACCCGATAGAAATTGAATTTTAAACATCTGAGTTTTGATGAATTATTTGAGATAGCAAACAAACTCCAAAATTTATGAAATTTTAACTGGAGCTTTCTGACTGCAGGAGGAGCTTTCCATAAAATTTTCAGAGATTTTCATGCACTGAATTATTCTACAGAAATTCCAGAAGAGAGGAAAATGGGGTTTGACCAGTTTGACTTGCCTCCAAAAATTATCAAATAATTTCTAAAAATCATGAGATAATGCAGAGGTGTTAAACATCAACCCTAGACCCAATGACAATTATTTCCAGAGATTGGGCACAAGATTTTCATGGAGGAGGTTTATGACTTGAGTTTAATTGGGGAAATTTGGAGTTTGAATTTCCACCAATTAAAGAAAGAGGTTTCAAACACTGTAACAATACATGAGGTAGCAAAAGTTTTAATTTATCCTCATTTTTATTACATTTGAAACATAAACCCAATTTGGGATGTTACAAAACCTCCCCCCCTTACAAAAATCTCGTCCCGAGATTTGGCTCACTCGGCAAAGAAAGATGGATAGTCTGCACGGAGACGATCTTCCCTTTCCCAAGTAGCCTCATCCTCGGAATGATTCGACCACTGAACTTTAAGGAACTTGATGGCACGATTCCTCGTCCTTCGTTCAGCCTCCTCAAGGATGCGAACAGGGTGCTCCTTGAAGGTCAAATCTTCCTGAACATCAAGAGTTTCCAACGGAGCTTCCTCAGTTGGAACACGGAGACACTTCTTTAGTTGGGACACATGGAAAACATCATGTACCCCTTCAAGTGCAGCTGGCAATTCCAACTTATAGGCAACAGCTCCTTTCTTCTCGATAACCCGGTAAGGACCGACATATCGAGGAGCTAACTTGCCCTTGACGCCGAAACGTTGATGGCCCTTCAAAGGAGAGACTTTGAGATAAACAAAATCATTGGGCTCAAAGCTCAATTCACGACGACGGCGATCCGCATAGCTCTTTTGCCTGGATTGAGCTGTGCGCAAACGATCACGAATAAGCTGGACTTGACTCTCGGCCTCATCGATCGAGTCCGGGCCAAAGAAAGGTCTTTCGCCGCCTCCGACCAATTCAACGGGTTCGCACTTTCTCCGTATAAGGCCTCGAAGGGTGACATGCCGAGACCGGCCTCGAAAGTCGTTGTTGTAGGAAAACTTCGGCAAATGGCAAGCATTTCTCCCAATTCTTTCCATAGGAGAGAACACAAGCACGAGCATGTCTTCCAACACTTGGTTGACTCTTTCACCGCCATCGCTTTGAGGATGATATGTCGAATCGAAAGAAAGACGAGTGCCCATAGCTTCTTGCGCACCATGCCAAAACCGGAGGTAAATAGTGAACCACGGTCGAAATGATCGCCTTTGGCACACCATGCAAGCTTACAATCACGAGACGTAGAGCTCGGCTAGACGATCGGCACGAAGCTTGGTTTTGATCGGAAGAAAATGTGCCACTTTGGTCAATCGATCAATAATTACCCGATAGCATCATTCCCCTTTGTGACGTGGGCGGACCGTGATAAAATCCATCCCGATCGAATCCCACTTCCATTCCGAATAGGCAAAGGTGAAGCAAGCTCGCCGACGCCGATGCTCGGCCTTGACACGACGACACACGCCGCACTCGAGAACGAACTTCGCAATCTCCTCTTCATTCGGTCCACCAAAATCTCGACGGAGATCTTGATACATCTTTGTGGCCCCGGATGGATAGACAAAGGCGAATCATGGGCCTCGCGAGAATCAAATCCGCAGCCCATGTCCTTTGGAACCACAAAGGCGCCGCCAACCTTACAACACCATGCTCATCCTCGAGAAGCACTTGGTCGTTCCGTTCTTGACATTTTCCTTGATGCGGCTTATTCCAAAGATCCGATTGTCGAGCGACCTTAATCCGATCTACCAAGGTTGGTTGCACAACCAAGGCAATGAGGAACCACGCCAACCAAACCTAAGTTGAGACGCTGAAATTCCTCCGTAAGGGTGGGTTGACATCCCCGAGCAACAAGGCATTGCAATGCGCTCGCGATCGAGCGACGTCGGCAACGACATTAGCCTTGCCCGGATGGTAGTGAATACCCATGTCATAATCTTTGACCAACTCCAACCATCTCTTTTGCCCGAGGTTCAGATCCGTTGGGTGAACAAATACTTTAGGCTTTTGTGATCCGAATACACTTCAGCGACACCGATTAGGTAATGTCGCCAAATCTTAAGTGCATGAATCACGCGCTAATTCCAAGTCATGGGTAGGGTAGTTGAGTTCGTGAGGTCTCAATTGCCTTGATGCATAGGCCACTACCTTGCCTTCTTGCATAAGGACACAACCGAGCCCTCGACGAGAAGCATCGCAAAAGATATCGAAGCTTCGATGGATGTCGGAAGAACGAGGACGGAGCGGTGGTCAAACGCTCCTTAAGTACTTGGAAGCTTTCATCACAAGCATCGGACCACAAGAACTTCTTGTCCTTCTTGAGCAATTCCGTCATCGGCTTCGCGATCTTGGAGAAGTTCTCGATAAAGCGACGATAATATCCTGCTAAACCGAGAAAACTCCGCACTTCGCCATCAAGTAGGTCAACCCATGAAAGAACATCACGACCTTGCTAGGATCAACCGCCACGCCTCCCGCCGAAAGAACATAACCCAGAAGGCCACTTCCTTCAACCGTAACGCGACTTATCGAACTTTGCATACACCGGTGCTCACGGCTTGCCTAACACGAGCCTCGATGCTCATCATGTTCCTCATCGCTCATAGAATAGATAAGAATATCATCGATGAAGACCACGACAAACTTATCCAAATACTCCATGAATACCGAATTCATGAGGTTCATGAACAAGGCGGAGCATTGGTTAAGCCAAATGATATGACGGTATACTCATACAAGCCGTAGCGAGTAGAGAAAGCCGCCTTTGGAATATCCTCGTCGTATCCGAACTTGATGATATCCCATCCTCAAATCAATCTTGGAGAATACTCGAGCTCCGCTTAATTGATCAAAGAGATCATCGATGCGGGCAATGGATACTTGTTCTTTACCGCTACTTCATTGCTTGACGGTAATCAACGCACATGCGCAAAGTATTGTCCTTCTTCTTTACGAAGATGGTCGGACAACCCCACGGAGATGAGCTAGGCGAATGAATCCTTTCTCTTGCAGCTCATTCAGCTTGCTTCTTCAATTCCACCAACTCGCTCGGTGGCATCCGATAGTGCCTCTTTGAAATCGGGCGTCACGGAACCAACTCAATGACAAACTCGAGGTCTCGAATCGTGGCATCCCGAAGAGCTTCAGAAAGACATCAACGAAGTCACGAACGTGGGGACTTCACTAATATCTAGAGCGGCTTCGCTTGCGCGAAGAGATGCGGGCCTAGCAGCTTCGGCGGCGCTAACCCGCCGCCGGGAAGGACTAGATAGAGACACACTTCTTGGCGCAATCGATTTGTCCCTTATGCCGAGACAACCAATCCATACCAAGAATTACATCTAAACTTGCTGAATGGAGGAGGATAAGATTCGCAAGAATCTCACTCCTCGATTTCAATTGGGACATCCCTACACTCGATTCACTCCCAACTCCAACCAGAGAGCGAATGAGCAACGGGACCAACAATGGAGTAAAGAGTAGCTCACTAATAGCAGAGAAAAGACTCGAAACAAAAGAATGAGATGCTCCTGAATCAAACAAAACAAGAGCGTAATGAGAGTTAACGGAAAGTGTACCCAAAGACGACGCCGGGTGCCTCCCGTGCCTCCTCCGCCGAGATGAGGTTGACTCGACCACTACCCACGCCTTGGGTAGTAGGGACTATCTTCGTGTCCCGAGAAGAACCACCTCCCGCCCGCGTCCTCCATTAGGACGAGGGGTCGCCTCGCCTTCTTGGGGCATTGGTTCGCATAATGCCCCTTGTTGTTGCGTAAGCGGTGTGACATCCACGGCCGGTGAGGCCTCTGGCCGACTCGCAGTGCACGTGATTGGGGCACGGCCTGCGAAGGGCGAAGAACAGGTCTTGACGGCCTCGGGTGTCTTGAAGGCGAGGACGGACCCCGAGACCGCCCAACACGAGAACGGAAAGAGCCGGCTCATGGCCGACTTGTGGGCCTCCCACTTGCGCTATGGAATCCACAAGTGCTCTCCCGCGTGCTCAAGAACGATGGCCTTGTCCACCAAGGCCCGGAAATCCGAAAGTCAACGATGGATAGCTTGTCCCAAGCTCCTCGCACAAACCATCCTTGAACTTCTCTTGCTTGGCCTCATCGGTGGCCACCTCCTCCGAGCATAACGAGCCAAATGGTTGAACTCAGAAGATACTCCGTGGATCGAACGACGCCTTGCTCGAGCGACAAGAATTCCTTCTTCTTCACCTTCATCTGCCGAAGGAATATGAGAGCGCGAAAGCGCATCTGCGAACTCCTCCCAAGTGACGGTGTGACCGTCAGTCGCATGGCAAGAAAGCTCTCCCACCAAGACAAAGTTGCACCCTCCACCGGTGCGATGCAAACAGCGCCTTCTTGTGCTCCCGCATCTGCGCTATCTGGCTTGCGCCAACCAGACGGCTACCGATCGTCTGCGTCAAGCGGTCCTCGACTGAGAACGAGGGGTGAGTGCGAAGAAACTCCGCAAGTCCCCACGCGGCCGGTGTCCACCCCTTGCCCGGATCCTCAAGCACCGGAAAGGGCGGAAGTGTTGCGCGATGACGCCCGTAAGAACCTCCGCCCTCTCGCACGGTTGCGCCGATCCAAGAAGGACCTCGCCATGGTCGGAGGAGGAGGAAGATCTCGTCCCGACCACCGATCGCCTTGGCCGCTACGAAAAGGTCCGCCATCCTGTTACAAGAAACTTTGGTTAAAACTAGACTCAAAGATTAAAAGCCGAAGAAAGCGAAAAGCTAGCGACTAGGGAATGGAATATCACCCTAACCAAAGCCAAAACCAAGATGTGTATAAACTTAGGCAGGTTTACAAAAGACTCCAAAACGGCAAGGAATCATAAAACCAAAGCTCAACTCCCAATGCAACTAACCCGTATTGAATGAACGAGTAATTGTTTGAGAAGATAAAAATCGAAGGTCAAGGTAAGATCTAATACCACTTAAGATCAAGGCTAAATCAAATAAAATAGTGTTAGATACATAGCCAACTAGTATCACATCTTACCCTTTTTAACCCCACAAGTTTTAGTTGATTATCCTCTCATTTTCTACCCCATTAGAAACCATCGAGCTTGCTGTCCGGAAATTGAAGTAGTTGTAGTGATTTTGCATCCAAGCTTCCAGCCGAAGTCTTCCATTCTAGAAACTTCAAAACCTGGCACACTTCAATTTGCCAAGCTCATGGTCCTATCGTAAACCATTGAGCTTGTCGCCTAAATTGAAGCGTCTTTGCTCAGATTCGCATCCAAGCCTCTAGCCAAACCTTCATCCGTAAACTTCAAAACCCTAAGAACTTCAATTTGCCAAACTCAGTGGTTCCCAAAACCCATTTAATCGATAACACTATCTTTGAAAAGGAGATGAGAGGAAAACAACTTTCAAAACTCAAATTAGAGTAAGATGAGAGGAGAAAGCTAAGATAGGTAAGGAATAAAATCTGAGAATTCCTTAAGCTTTCAAAAATCATTTGATACTTTGAAAATAGTATTTTCCAAAATATCCTAAAAGACGACCATGCTTGGGTTACTACGGTCAGTATGGCTCTGATACCAAACCTTGTGAGACCCCGGTTTATCCGGCTTGTAATGCTTAACCATCCACTTGGTCCTAGCATCACAAATCAGATAATCCGAGACTCGAGACATGTATACTTCCCAGAGTGCAGTATACACACCTCTTTACAAAGTTCATGCATCAATTCCATTCATTCACATAGAACCGAAACATAAACAACAAACCAGAGGATAACATAAATAAAGGATAGTCATTACAAAAGAGAGGCCAACCGGCCAAATGACAAATACATAAAGAAATTTAACAGCGGAAGCAAAAGTGCCATAAGATGGCTATAAAACAAAAGAGCCAATCAGTGTGCCTTTAACCCACAAGGCAACCGACCGGACCGCCAAGCTAGTCGTCGAATCCACAGCACAACTCACAAAAGTGAGGTCCTTGGGGCTCACCTTCTTCCTCTGCAAGCAAAAGCAGCCCAGCAAAAATTGGGTGAGTACTTTGAATGTACTCACAAGATATATAAGAATGATAATGATCTATGCAATAACTACATGCAAGCTTATTTAAGTGGAGCAGTTAGGACTCAAATTTTTAAGCATAAAGCAAGTTTTATTTGCAATAATGTAATAGATTGAAAGCCATTTAATAAATCTGATTTTATTTGATAAAAACAGTAGTAATCAAGTAGCAACAACAAGAAAATACCCGAAGTGACTAAACCATTAGTCACCACAACAATAGCATGAATTACCCATTCATGCCAACCATGTCAAGTTTTAATTTTAAAACAAAAGCAGCTTGTTGAAGTCTAGATCTTATGGAAATCTCCAAGCGTGTCCATAACCTAGGACGAGGCTATTCGAATAGTTTTATCCTGCAGGTGTACCAACTTACCCACATGTCGACCGCCTTTTGCCACATGATTAAGCACACTTCCTTTGGTATGCCTAAGACAGCTAAGTCCTACGAGACATTTCCAATATTGTGTATTAACTACAAGCCGCCTGTATGGATAGAAACCCATACGCTGTGTCGAGTCATTGTAAAGCCTCGGTCAACTACCCGTCGCAGTAAAGCCTTGACAACTACAATGCTCCTCGAGGTGGAGAGCCTACCCTAATCTCCACCACCGCACACCCAACACAAGAACACAGAGAACACATATCATGTTTCACACAACACACACAACCCCTCCCCGCGACTGAGATAACACACGCCAAAGTACTACGTCAAGAGGGGTCCCATATAACCCTCATGTGGTTAGTACGCAAAAGTACTTGGATCAATGGCGCAGCAACATTTTCGGTCCTTAGGGACTGGGCACCTTTCCTTGTCAAACCCAACAATCACACCAACATGCCATTGTGTTTGTCAAATCATTTTGTTTCATTTTCGGTTGTTACAAAACTAAAGCATAAAGTGCTGAACCAAAATAAACAAAATGATTTGTGTGATCAAGGTCATCGACTAAGTCGATAACCGCCCAATTCTACCGTAGCTAAGCATTTCTAAGCATGACATCGCAAAAGCAAGAAAAGAGCATAATTAAATCACCGGCTCTAATTCACCAAATGATGATAATAACTTATGGTTGTGGTAGGGATAACATTTTAATGGCAACAATGCATTAGGAATAGCTACCTCTAAACATGACAAAATAATTGGACACAAAAGCAATGCATACATATAATTTGTAAACAAGATATTAGACTTTGAAAGTAATGGGACATTTATGATCAAATATCTTGCCTGCTTGCTGTGGGTCAGGGTGTTGCTGAGGATCAACAATATTATGAATGTGCTCTTCGGATCCTAACGAAAGCAAAAGCAACCGATAAGAACGAATAAAATACAAAGAACCAACAGTAAACTCCCTCCAAAAATTCTAAAATTTTTACAGTAGCAAGGTCTTGATTTATAAAGAATTTAGCAACAAGAACCAATTGATTTGGATTCTTAATGCCAAAGATATGATCAAAACAATTTTGCTCAGCTTTTATAAATCAAAAATGCTACTATTCATTAGCAAAATTTTCTGGAGCTATACTGAGGTTGGAAACATTTTTAACTTAAAGATGAGTTAAAAACATAACCAACAAAATTTGAATCAACCGAAAAGGATTTGAAATGAATTAGTTATGCATTTTACAAGTTATCACATTTTTCAGTTGATAAATAAATCTCTTTGGGAAAATCAGAATTTAGAAACGACGTGGCGAACGAGGAGCGCCGATCTCGGATCCGACGGTCCGCGCTCCAGCGCTAACGCTAACGCAGCCGCGTCGCAAACTCGTCGTTAACCGCTGGATCGTGGATCCAACGGTCCACGAGGATGGGAGCGTTCGGCGGTCCGAACGCTCACGCGCGCGCTGCGCCGTGGATCCGGATCCGACGGTTCACGTGGATCCGGGGTTCGGTGGTCCGAACGCTCACGCCGACCGCACTGCTGATCTTGGATCCAACGGATCACGCATCAAGGCGCGCGATCGACTCACATCTCCGCAGCGATCCCGAGCCGCAGATCTTAGGATCGACGGTCCAAAATGACGACGCTCAAACCAACGCCTGTTTTCGTCCGGCAAAAATGTCGGAGGAGAACGGCTCGCCGCCGGCGGCTCGCCGCGGTGCGAGCAAACACCTAAAATGAGTCCCTAATACTTTGCGCACCCAATGGTACCAATGGCGTTAAATGAGGTGGTTCAGAACGCCGGCAGTCGGAGAGAACCGAGGTGACCGCAAGGTGACGAAAACGAAAATAGCAAATGGCTCAGCTGCGGTCCAAGGGAGCTGGTGCCAGGCCACTAGGGACTAAAGAGGGTTACCTGGGCGCAAATGATGCACCGAGAAGAGTCGAGGCAGCTCGGGCGAAGAAGAATGGCGATTTCACCAAAAGGGGAAGTCCGAAATTGAGCCGCTCCTCTCTCAAAAAGCCAAATTAACAGAGGGTTAATACTCCACGAGATGCCAAGCAACTGAGGAAGCAAAGGCTTGGAGAAAGAATGCCCTGAACACCGCTTTCACCGAAGAGGTCGGAGCTCCAACAATGGCGGCCGAGAGAAAATTCACGAAGGAGTTCACTCGGTGCACTAACAAAGGGTACCAAGCTCAAGGGTGTTCAAAGGATGCTAAGGAAGCCTCTGGTAGAGTCTTATAGGCGGAGGAGCAAGAGGGGAGCAACGGCAAGAAAATGGCCTTGCGCGGTTTTGAGGTCGGCCGAGGCGACGGGCAGTGTAATCGCAGGGGAGACGGCGATCGGGGCGGCCGGACGGGAGCATTAATGCGCAGAGCCGCTGGCCAAAAGGAGACGCGATCGGCTCGCCAAGCGCATCGCGGCACGCCAAGATCGCTGACTTCGCCGAGCCGAGCGCGAGCGGAGGAAGACGACGAAACGACGGCCGCTGGATTTAATCGGACTACGAAATGGATCGGTTCGATTCAAACGCCGCTCAATCTCGGGTCAGGCGATGCTTGATCCAACGGTTCACAACTCCCGCGTCCATCGCGTCGCGCCGTTCGGTTAGTTGGTTCGACCGAGTCAATTGGCTCGAGCCCGAGGAACAAAGGCAAACCCGATAGAAATTGAATTTTAAACATCTGAGTTTTGATGAATTATTTGAGATAGCAAACAAACTCCAAAATTTATGAAATTTTAACTGGAGCTTTCTGACTGCAGGAGGAGCTTTCCATAAAATTTTCAGAGATTTTCATGCACTGAATTATTCTACAGAAATTCCAGAAGAGAGGAAAATGGGGTTTGACCAGTTTGACTTGCCTCCAAAAATTATCAAATAATTTCTAAAAATCATGAGATAATGCAGAGGTGTTAAACATCAACCCTAGACCCAATGACAATTATTTCCAGAGATTGGGCACAAGATTTTCATGGAGGAGGTTTATGACTTGAGTTTAATTGGGGAAATTTGGAGTTTGAATTTCCACCATTAAAGAAAGAGGTTTCAAACACTGTAACAATACATGAGGTAGCAAAAGTTTTAATTTATCCTCATTTTTATTACATTTGAAACATAAACCCAATTTGGGATGTTACAAGGTACATATAAAAATGTAAAAGACAGCGATAATCGAGGATATGTAAGTAGTTGAAAGGTTTTGCTGTTATTGAGTGTACAGTAGGCATCTGTATAAGCATAGTATGGATACAATTTTTTTTATGTCTGTTTTGTTAGTATATGTATAATATGTAAAGTATGTGGTAGTAGATTGGTAGACTGTTGTATAGGTGTGTGTAGGTACATACAATGAACAGATATGATGTAAAAAAAAAATTTTGCGTTACAGGGATGTTTTAAGTGAATGGCTGTAGCTGTTAGAGGACAATAATTTTGTGGGTGGAAATAGATATCAAAGGTATATATTATTATGAAATTACGAAGAATGGTGTCATTTAGATAATATAAATGGCAAGTTTGTGTAATGTTTTTTTGGCACGTACCTCTGTAGTAATGGGGTCAATAAACTTCATAATCGAGAAAAGGTTTCTTCGAATATTTTGTGTTGGAGTATTGTCGTTATCACTGCATAAAATTTGAACTGAATTAGCAGTTGTAGTTTGTAAAAGAATATTGGTTAGATTATGAGAACGCGAGTGGTAAATTTGAATGAAACGTGGTAAATTATAATACCTGTAAGAAACGGTGCTTGATGCTGTTCGTTTAAGTGCTGAAACTGGAGTTGTTTGGGGATGGCCATCATCAATCTTATAGATGAGTATTAAATTTTGTAGGATTAGGTAGAAGGGGAAAAAAATACTGATATACAAAAACTATTTGTTAGGTAAAAAGCATGGAGGTGATTATGTTGAAAAAATCTAGTTAGGTAAATATGGAGTGTATATTATGTTATGTATTTTTTTTGTGTGTTTGAAGTAATCAGTGTAGCAGCAGAGAAGCATTTTTTTTTCTTTTTGTAGTAAATGGTATTCTCTGTTTGTGTGTATGGTAGACACTATTTATTAGCTAGAGAGGTAGGAATAGTAAAAAACTGAGTGCATTTGTTTGCTGTCAGGGTAAGAAAAGAATAAATGTATTGTTACCTCCAAGGTAGTGACTTGAGGTTCTTGGTGTTGTGCTGATATAGATGAGTGTTGCCTGTAGTCTTGGAATGGTGGTGTCTGTAAATCTGTTGTAAGGGGCTGTTGAGGATAGGTTAAATATCTTGAGCTCATTGGATTTGAGGTGTGTAGGTAGTGTCAAAAGGGTGAATGGAGTCATTTGTCAAGTAAGTAGTGATTCTATGGACTGAAAGAAGGTTGCTTATGAGGGAAGCTTTTTTCGTTATGGAGACAATGAATCAGATTTTTGTGTTACAACCGCGCAATTGCACTTGGTGTTTCCTGTGTTGCACGAGCAGTAGTGACCGTTTCATGGATAGGTTCGTGTATAGGGCGTTCTGCACGAAGTAACTGAAGAAGGTGTTTTTGGATGAGTTGTTGACCAATTTTTCCAAAGAGGACAAATTCGCCAAAGAAGCTATCCCGGCTAATAGAGATGCGATATCTGTTATAGAATAGGCGCATGTTAGGCACGAAATACGTTGTAATAAATACTGTGTAGTGAAAAAGTAATTTATAAAATTGGAAATAGTGGAATTTACTTGGGTTCTGCATCGGTTGATGTACAGTTTGGGTCAGAGCATCTATAAATTGGACCAGTTGGTATTGATGTTTTGTGACAGAGGAGGCATGAAGGAAACCACCATCGCTGGCCTGGTGATAACCGTGTGACGGTAACAGTACACGCAAAGGACATGCCCTGTAATAGAATGTATTTGCTGAAGAGTAAGAATGTTTGTTGTGTATGAAAAAATGAGGGATCTAAGTCTATAGAACTGTAAGCAGTATACCTCGCATTCAAAGAGGTCAAGGTCAAGGAGTTCTTGAACAGTTTTGTCTTGTATAGCAATCTGTTTGGTTGATGGAGAAATTTCTTGTGTAGAGGTTGCTATAGTTTTTAATGGAGTGAAGCTGGACTGAATTCTGTAATGGCAAAATGTAATTGATGGAAGTGATTATCTATATGTGGAAGAGCAGATGTAGAATAGAGGATATTTTGATATTTGTAAAGGGCGAGAAACAACACCTGTTACGCAGTGTATTAATTTCTGGTATGTCTTCGTTTATGTACCATCTGCAAGCAGTGCTTCCGCTTAATGTTAGCTGACCTGTGTATGTGTCAAAGAAATAGTATTGTTTTTATGTAAGATCTTGATAAGGAGTAAAATGATAACATTATCAGAAGCATATGTTAAGGAGGAAAAAGCAGCGATATCGTAAGTATAGAGCATGTTTTTTCTTTCTATTTTACCTTTAAATGTTTTAGGTAAAGTACCAACAAATATTGCGATGATTGGCTCTTTTTGACCGATTGACTGTATGTCTTCGGGCTCGAATCTTGTGGCGCATTCACCCCACATATCTAGTTTTATTTCGTGGCCACTGTTTGTGCAAACCGAAAAAATAGAAAGTTATATACTGAAAGGGGTAACAGTTGTTTTTTTTTTTTTAGCTGTGGAGACATATATACCTGGCATCATGAATGTAGATTGTTCTTTTTAACGAAGGTTCTGGTCGTGATGCAGTTTGGATACGTTCTATATCAGTAATTGCAGAGATAACTCCTACAATATCTATTATGCAGCAAGAAGGTATATTAGAATGTAATAATATGGATTGGCAGCGTGAAATGGGTAAAAAAATGGCTATTATCTATTAAGTTTGTATATTAATTCGTAGTCATTAAATATGTAAAACTGGTTTGGTTGAATAGGGGTAAAGGAATTGTACAATATTAGAAGTACTTACCAACAAAGTATTCAGGTGAATTGCTAGGGGGTGGAATTTGTGTGATTGGAACTGGATTATATGTCCATTTTGGGAAATTGTCTGGCACATCTTTTTTTTCTTCAATAGAGGTATGTCTTGTAAACCAGATCATAAACGATGCTCGAACTGGTTTGAAATTTTTTTTGGGTCGCTTAACGATGAATTTCCCAAGTACATATACTTTCCTTCCTGTAAGGCGCTTTGAATCTTTCCACATGGTCCATTGGAATCTCAAAGATAGATGTGATTTTCCCGCATAGAAATTAGGCACTTAAATTAGCTAATTTATTTGATCAGATCGACCGAGTTAAAAAACTGAGTTATGTAAGAAAGAGTTTTTAGGTTATAAAGATGGTAACAGTACCTGTTCATCAATGAGGACCAAGTCAGTATGATCAATTGGGCCTGTGTCAGTGCCTCGACGATAGTGCCAGAGTCGTGAGATTCTTACATAGACAGTCCATTGACGGCTGGTTGGATTTACCTGGGAGAGCAGAGCATGTGCCATCTGTAGGTGCTAAAAGAATAATGAAACAATGAGTTAACAAATGTTTGTTTGGGCAATAGTTATTTGGAGAGTCAGGTATGATAGAAGATATACTAAATAGATTAAGTATAGGCACGAGTTTAAGGAGCAATAATACACGGAATTGAAGAGAAGTGTATTTTTAGTTTGATCACTGTACTAATATATAACGTGTACTAATAGGTAAGATTGTTGATATGAAGAAAATTGTAGTGTACTATTATGATGCAGTGTCTTGCAATGTTGAAAGGGTAAACAAAAGCAGTAAGGGAAGTATAGATGATTTATACCTATAATAGTGACTGGAATATCTCTTTGAACACGATATTTTTAGTATGTGAGTCACAATCTCCGTTATCGTTTTCAATTAAGATTTTTAGGGACTCTCTGGAGGTGGCACGGGAAACAGCAACATATAATTGACCATGGGTGAAAACAGGCTTTTTAAGGTATAGACCAACTAAGGCTAGTGTTTGACCTTGGCTT
Organism: Hsuehochloa calcarea; assembly: GCA_036346395.1. Taxonomy (NCBI): domain Eukaryota; kingdom Viridiplantae; phylum Streptophyta; class Magnoliopsida; order Poales; family Poaceae; genus Hsuehochloa; species Hsuehochloa calcarea. The sequence continues at coordinate 44,304,754 of CM070601.1, forward strand.
TTATTTATGGTCATCGCGTAAGATAGGCGAAATCGAATCAAGGCGTCTTTTAAGAACAAAAGGCCATTTTGGTCTCGATTTGTTAGGACAATCCTAGGAATATACACGATGTCTTTAGCATGTGAGTTGGTCATAACAACATGCCTTCAATAACATGCTGTAGTAGCTGGCGTATAATCAAGCGTGTACCATTACATAGGCCATTGGTTTGACTAAGATTTCTAAGAAGTATAATAGGAGAGCCTATTTTGAGTGATAATTTATGTTGAGGGAAATTGTTAATAGAGATCGTATTGAGAAACTCGATTGGATAGAACATATTTGCCTCATTTACTGTATCGCTGGAGGTTTCTATTGAATCACAGCTTAAATATTCAATGATAGTACCTGGAGCCGTAGAAAGAACATGACAATTGATCTCATCTGCAACCTCATTTGTAGGTGTTAAAATAGCGCGTTCACTTAGATATATAGGATTTTTATAGTTTGCTAAAAAATTTGGGTATATAGCATATACAATTGCAGCAATCTTGTCATCAGTGGTTTTGATAAGAAGGTCTTCTGGAATTTCAATCCAAGTGCTATCATGTTCGTTGTCATGAGTAGTTGTTGGTAGTGTACCGTCTCCAAGATCAAGTAGCCACTGGCTGAATAGTGATCCACTTTTTGTATTGTTTATTTCTGAGGAGTCATTATTAAGGCGCATGTTTATTGTTAGATGTAAGATTTTTACATAATGCCATAGAGGTGAATGCATGATTGTAGCTTCTATAACCTGTGTTCGAGTCCCTCCTTCAATAACTGGTAGAATTTGCCTAAGGTCACCTCCTAGGGCGACAGTTTTACCACCAAAGGGAATAGATGCAAGAGAAGGATTATTAATGGATAAGATATCTCTGAAAGTGGCATCTAAAGCCTCTAAACATTTCCTATTCATCATCAAGGCTTCATCCCAAATAACTAAAGAAGTCTGTGTAATTAGTTCGGCTAGTATTGTGCCTCGTTTTATATCACAGAGGGTGTTCTCATGAAGTTGTAGAGGTATTTTGAATCTTGAATGGGCAGTTCGGCCTCCTGGTAAAAGAAGTGAAGCAACACCTGAAGATGCAACAGTTAAAACAATTTTTTTTTGAGCTCGTAAAGTGTTAGTAATTGCGGTCCAAAGAAAAGTTTTGCCAGTTCCGCCATAACCAGAGACAAAGTAAAAACATGGCAAATTATTTAGAACAGAATTAACAATGGATGTGTATGCCTTTTTTTGATCGTCATTAAGCTGAGTAAATAACTGTGATATTTCTATCGTAAGATAATCTGTATCATAAGATAGCTCTTCTTGAATGAGTCTATTTTCAGATAGTCTTTCTGCGTTATATGGTACAGAAGGTAGATCAAAATTAGATATGTTTGATCCATTTTTAGTAAAAGCGGTAGCAAGTTCTTCAATAAGCATGTTTTGAAGTACTGTTTCAGGAATAACATAATCTGGATTATGCAATGCAAGCCTAGTGCGGTATTGGAAGTCATCTGCTAGCTCTTTCCAATATGTGTTAAAAAACTTTCTTTCATCTCTAACATGACAAAAGATAAATATAGTGACGAATAGATGTCTAAGTTGTGGACCACTGGCCGAATATAAAGATTCGTCAAAAGCATGATACCATTCAATGTCATCACCTATTAATCCTCGTGAAGCACATGCTTGTTTAAAGGTAGGTAAAATCTTTGAATCATGTGTTCTAATATCGGCATAGCATGTGGCCCCTTTAACAATCATAAGAAGCATTCTTAAGTAGTAGAGCTCTCCACTCAAGGGTGAACGAGTAAATTCTACCAATCTTACGCCCTCTTTCCGTGGCGACCATGATCTAGAATTGGTATCCCAAGACCATTGAGTTGGAAACTCACAATGAAGTTAAAGATCGGGATTGTGGATTATTTTGATTTGTTATGAACCATTCAAAGGAGCATCGCTTGTTTAGAGAAATCATTGGATATAATATTTGCTAAATTTGAGTTGGAACTAAACTGCACTGCATTCATGTTTGGCATATGTACTGGTAAGCGTTCTACAGCAGGAATTTTAGTATGAATGTCATATCCATATATTCTCCACAAGGCATCCTGTTCACATATGTAGCGACAATCTAGATACTCTTTGATTTCGTCTATAGGAGGATTGATAGTAGATGTATCATTGGTATTGCTTGGATGGTTTTTTTTAAGAGAATCTTTGATTGATCAGGACTTTTTGTGACGTATTTAAATAAGTATTTCAAGATCTTTGTTTTGTTGCACCACTCAACATTTATATGAGCTTGGAACTTCTTAAGTATAGACATATTGTAAGGAACTATCCATCTGTTGTCAAGTTTGTATCCATTTTTTATAACATAATGGCCGTTATCTGATCGTTTATAGATTGGAAAACCATTAGAGTCAATATTGGTCTGTTCTTGATGTTTTTTTGGATAGTTCTTTGAATGATTCCTTTTTCATGCAAGGGCATTTTTCGTTAAGGACTCCACATGGACCATGTGTCATAAATTCGTTACTAAAGCATAGCCTAAAGGGTCTAAAGATGGATCCGAATTTCAGACTTATAAACGAATCAATAAGAGTTGGGCTAATCTCTATGGTCACCGTTAGCCACACAAGGATATGTGCATGTGGTAAGCCTCTCTTTTGGAACTCCACAGTATGGAGAACTGGTCAAGAAATATAAGTCAAATATGAGGGAAGATATATTATATAGCTAATAATATTATAGTAAGAAAGCTGTGACGTTAAATGTAGAAGGGATGTGTAAGTTTAGTGTGAGAGACTTACCTGCTTTAACTGGATCAAATGCACGACCTTACATTATGTCGAGAGATATTCATTGAGTTTCATGTTATAGACTCTAACAGCGATATCAGGTCAGTCAATAGTTTTTTGACCAGGTTCTAGCAAAAGTGCTCCATTAATTTCAGGCCATTTAGGATTGCATGTAAAAGTTGTAAATAAATCAAAGGGCTATGAACCCTAGCAGATAGCTATAGCATCTTGGTAGTTTTCTTGCATATATCGACGGCCACCAGTAAAGCTGGAAGGCAAAATAGTTTTTTTTCCTAGAGCATTTGCGTCTATACAGCCGGAGCTAACTGCATTAGTAATACCTTGTAAATTTTCTGATCTAAATTGGTCTTGAGAGCGCCTAATAAAATTTAAACGACATTCATCAATGGATGCACGAGCATCGATCTTTATTTGTGCGTATAGTAAACCGTAGGATAGATATGGATTATGGTCTTTTTCGGTAGTGACATAAGAAGCAATAGTACTCTGCATAGTCATCTTATCACGCTTGTTAGAACGATGATGGGAACCGAACTATGTGCGACGCCTAGTAAATCCACGCCACCATATGGAAATAAAATAGGATATCAGTAATGCCATAAAAGCGGGTGCAATGATGAGATGCGTTGGAGGCCCGAAGATCTATCATGAATAATAATATCACGTGATGGGTTAGCTAGAGAAAAATCGGTGACTATCAAGTAAATAATGATCAACCGATGGTAGATCATATTGGGGTGTATCGCCTTCAACAGGAGCAATAATGCGAATATATAGTCGTTCATTTTCATAACCGAGTAAGCGATCTCTTGCTAGTCTAAACTGTTTGACCAGAGGATTATGTTCATCGAGCATGTCTATGAGAGAGGCTACTATGTCGGGATCAAGCTCTTCGTTGCTGCTATCATGTGTGTCTAAGGCACGGATTCTATTTGCGACCTCGTTGTCGGTATCATAAATATAAAGTTCAGCGAACTTTGGTGGCTGGCCTGGTTCAGGTAACAAAGTTCCTATTCGATGGTGTACTTGACCATTTATTCTAAAGATTGGTGGGCCACCACCCGTATTATATGAACGATCAACAGAAGCTCCCATAGAAGTGAAAGCAAAAAGGCAGTTATACTGTCTGATCTTACGACGGAATGAATTCGAATGATGATTAGTAGATAAGTTCATTAAAGAAGCTAGAACGGGTGGAGGTTTTTTGAAAGGAGGAATTCGGATCCTACCACCCTTACAACAAAGATTATAGATCATGCGTTTTTGTCTAGTAGATGAAAGAGAACGTACTCTTTCCTGGAACCAAAAAACAGCACGGCAGTTTGAACATTCATATTCTGGTGAACCGTAGTACGATCTTCCTGAGTAAGATGCTAAAGATAGAAGGAAAGAGAGATAAATGTATGATAAGAAACAATATTAAAAAAGGAATGAAAGCATGTATAAGGAAAAAATGAGAACACCTTTTAGAGAAGACACATAGTCATTTGGCAAGAGTGAGGAGTCAAGCGACAAAAGCAGATTATTTGTAGGCTCTGAGAATGTAGGTAAGAAGTTAAAATATATAATTAGCGAATAAGCAAACAGAAATGGGAGAGGCGAAAAAGGAAAGGATATTGTTCTAGCTAAACAATATACAGAAAAGAAGAGAAAGCAATTACCTAAATGGCTGGTGCGGCGTGAGGCTATTATGCGACGGCGACGTGCACGGTTCCTCATTGCTTCAGAAGGGTCTATAATAGGGAAGTATCCATCTCCTGTTTATAGGAGATTTTATTTATATTTTTTTTGGCGCTTCTGAAGAAAGGAAAATGTAAGATACCGTAGTGTAATGTAAAGTGAGCATACTTTTTCGCTTCCATGGTAATATGGATAAGGAGGTTTCCATTACGGCAACTAAGGGCAAAAGGGCTGTAAAATGAGGGAAGATATATCAGGATAAAAAGGAGTATCAGATTAAATAAGTGGAAACATCTGTGCGTACGAAAGAGTGAAAGATAAGGGTGAGAAGCGCGTTAAAAATATAGTTTAAGTATAATATATACAGACACAGTTAGATACCAAGTTTGAGAAGCGCGTTAAAAATATAGTTTAAGTATAAGATATATAGATGTAGTTAGATAGTAATGGCTAATTTGTAAGAAAAAAATATGGTATATCGTTGTTTGATTTAGGTCTGACAAATAAAGCAGGTATGCTAGAGAGTTAGTAGGGCGAGGTAAAGACATCTAGAGAAAAGATTTAAAACGTATAGCCTAATGAGAATAACTGTTATGTAGCTGTAATGGAATATACGCTTGATTCAGATGATTAAATGGTACTAATAATAAGCTTTAAATACTAAAGGTATATAGGTAATAAATGAACAGCGAGCGAACTTGTATCGGGAAGTAAATATAGGCATGATAGGAAAGGAATGCATAACTCTAAAAACGGTCTGCGTTGCATAAAAAAACCGTCCAAGCAAGAAGGATCAAAGCGCTCTAAGAAAAAAACATAGCAGACGGTAGTAATGTACCTGATGGGTGCACGGGTTTAGTTAGTCCAATGAGATTACAGATCTTTGAAAACGTGCGACGCGGATCTGCAAGATGCAAGAAGAGAGGCAAATTAGCAAGCTACGAAGGTATAGACGAATGCAAACATAATGCACGAAAAATGTTAGAAAAACCAACGGGAGACGAAGAGATCGTAACAATACAGGCGGAAGGAGCAGAATAGAAAAAAAAGAAGTGAAGAGAGTTGGATAGGTAGGAGCTGAGAATTAGGCACTGCAAGATGGGAATGATGTTATGAGCTGCGCAACCGAGTTTATCGCCGTAACATTCGGTCGAAAAGCAACACAGCCAAAGCACCCAACAACTGTTCTTTGAAAGATGCGTCAAGAAGACCAAGCACTGCCCAACAACTGGTCTTCGAAAGATGCGTGAAGAAGCTAGCTACAGATAAAGATCAAGCACTGGACTGAGTTCACGAAACAAACTGAAAACATTGACTAATTTGACGGCAACAGCAAACATATTAAAACATGTGAAATGTGGCCTGACCGAGAACGTCCGAGATGAGCAGCGGCGCGAAGGCGGTTGCAGGGCAAAGCTCGACGGGACGTGCCTGACCGAGAACGTCCGAGATGAGCAGCGGCGCGCAAGGCGGTTGCACGGCAAAGCTCGACGGGACGTGCAGCAGAAGCAATAAATGACGGCGACACGTCCTCTGCGCAAAACTCTCGGCGACGCAAGCAACGCAAAGCACAGGTTGATCGGCGGTTTGGTGGAAGCGCAGGCATCGCGTAGCTGAAAAGGATCTGAGGGAGGAAGCAAGCAAGGATTTTGGGGGAGGAAGCAAAGGGACGCGAGACCGAGCGGCGGCGCCGAAAAAGATCTGGGGGGGAGGAAGCGACGGACGCGAGCGACCCTAGGGTTTGGTTAGGCGTTGCGCGCGGTGCGCCGATCGAACGGTCCGAGAGCGCTCAGGGGCGCTCCGACGGCTGAGAAGCCAGGCGCGCGAGCGGGGCTCGATCGGACGGGCCGGAGACAGCTGGGATACGATCCGACGGCCGGTATTTTGTTGGCGACGTAGAGGGCACGAGATGCGGCCCTTTCTTGCAGGAGTTAACTTTAGTAATGCTAGGCACAATACAAACAGGGACTTCGGGCGCTTCTAGGAGTACAATTGAGCTTAGCTGATTGTCTTGATCATTTGTGTTATTAAGGAGTCATGATCATTGTCACTGCAGGTCCCATCAAAGAAAAGATTTCTCCATTGATCATTGTCATTGCAGTCCCAGATGTCGCTCCATGAAAAAAGGTCTGCCCTATCATGTAAATGTCCTCAAATTTCTTTTCAATTTTTTTTCTTCATTCCCTTGCGGTACTCTTTGTTTTTATTAGAGCTGCGCTGCCGATACCTACCCTGTTTCTATTACAGCCATCCAAAACAAATGCTATCACAAACAAAAAAAAGATTTGGGACTAATGTCTACTTTATTTTACCTATGTGTGTTCCATATCCTTTTCTCTCTCTCTCTCTGAAATATAGTTTAGCAACTTTACATTCATTACAAAGGTTCATGCATATTTGTTGTATGGTTCGTCTGCATTTGTAGTAATATATATGAGATTTACTCGATTTATAGTTTTCACACAGTTAATACTATTTCATTATGTTGCAGATAGATTGTAGTTGTGATTGGTTCCTTTTCTTGTTAGTGAAACCTGTCCTGCTTATAGATGCAGAGGATATTATCAAGAAGCTAAGGACATTGGATAAACCTTTAGCACCTTTCGAGGATAATCCCACCAATTGGTGAGCCTTCATCAGGAGTCATACTAATCTATTCATCTGTCTACACCATGTAGAAAATCACAATATTGAATGCTGGAAAATTGAGTGAACTCTTGCTAGAGCTAATCAAGAACAATCACAATTTGATAGTATTTATTTAGGTATAGTACCAAAACTTGTGCCTCATATTGGTGAGCCATTTGTATATATAGGCCTTCACTTTATGAGTGTAAATCAAAACCATATTGACCAAACAACTTTATTTTTAGATGAGACTAGATAAAATTCAGAGAACAGTTCTGACAAACATAGATACACACAGTCACAGCAATTGTGTTACTCCATTTTCAAAGCTATGCCTGCTCAAGAGATTGCATCTGCTTCTTCTGCATGGCCTATCACATTCAGATGATGAGTGTCAGAGATGATAATCATGGCCTATCACATCCAGATTCTTATGTCGTAATCAGTTTCAGCTGTTCAGGTATTATGCATGCCTCTTTACAATTTTTGGGGGCTGTGTTGGGTACTTAATGATTGCTTTGGTGCCAGGCGGCAACACTTACAGTTATGTTTTGTGTGATATTTCTGAGTGATTCACCATAGTTCTCTCAATTTGTTTTACTTCGCTGTTTTATGAACTAACTACAACTACCTATCGAAGTACATGGCTAGATCACAACCCAATAGTTCAATTAATGTTTGTTGTGATGGAATAGAGGTGCCTGAGGTAGCAAGTATTGACAACACAGCCCATCTTCCCATCCAAATTCGTATCTAAGTTCATTTTATGATTTTACGTAGCCATGGTAGGTCATCTCTTGAAGTTATTAAGCTATTTATTTTTTTCTTAGAATGCTATAGGATATTACCATGGAATAAATACGGACTTTACTTCATGTTGTGCCTTAGATTAATGGACTTGCTTTCTGTAGGACCGTAAAGGCGACTAGGGGGTGAATAGGCGCTTTCTCAAATTTCTCGCCTTAATCAAATTCAACACGAACTTTACTCCTTTAGCTATGAAAGCTAAGAAGATCAGTAAGCGCACAGAGGAAGCCTTGTGCTGAATTCGATAACCCCCTCAACCACACGACACAAATGTGGAGAATTGATCTCACTGTTCTGGACTGGGCACTGGCGGTCTGACCGGCTACCAACGGGCGGTCCGACCGATTTGAAATCGGTTCGACCGGCCTTGAACGGGCGGTCTGAAAAGCGGACGGTCTGACCGCCGTATAGAAATCAGTCCGACCGATTTAGTCCAGTACTAAAAACAATGCCCAAATCCAAAACGAAATTTGGTCCAACTTTTGATTCAACCAATGAAACTAGACCAAATTTGGAGCACACCTCCCTAAGGATATTAGAGACCTATTTCTAGCGACGATCCTCCAGATCCACTTCGTAGAAACGATCTCTCAAGATTTTACCAAAGAAGTGCACAAACCCTAGAAATATGAAAATCTTTGATTCAAGACTTGCTTGTGGGGGTTGATGGTCTAGATGATTCTAGGAGTATTCTCACACATCAAAGCAAGAGAAAATAGGTCAAGAGACCAAGCTTAACGACTTGAATCAAGGAAGCACCAAATTCATCCAAAAGAGAGAAGAACACAAAGGAGACAAATGATCTCTCAAGCAAGCATCACAAGATTGATTGATCCCACAAGATGCTTACAAAGACACTCCAACAAGGAGGACAAGAGCTCACACAAGGAGCACACATAATCTCTCCAAACCCTAACTTCTCCTCTCCTCTCCTCTCCAAACCCTAACCCTAGAAAAAGGAAGAGGGGACCAAATGAGTGCTTAGGGGGTTTTTCCTCTCCCCCTTTCTATTTATAGGAGAGGACTAGGGTTTCACATTTGGGACCCACACACACATGGGACCCACTCACATACATCTGTTGAAGCAATCGCCTGCTTCACCACGTGTAGGTTGATCAGCGGCTCTCATCACGTCGCCAAGTCCCTCCTGTCCGAATCCCATCGGAATCTCCTAGAGACTTGCACCGACTTCCGCACCGCCTGATCCAACCAGCTGCAACGAACTACCCGTTCGATCCATCTTGCTCATTCTGCACCATGCTTGAGTCACACGACCTCACCCGGCATCCATGATCGTTCTGGACCTCAGCTCTCCAAGCGTAGTCCTGATCCACCTTACCGTTAACGTCATTGACCTGCAAGCCACCTGCACAGCAATAGACAAACAAATCGTCTTCGGGAACAAGTTCTTCACAACTTGACCCACGTTAGTTCCGCAATGCAATATGCAACAATAAGGCATTGAAGTTTACACAATAAACACAACCAAATCACATCAATGCCAAAATGGCTAACCTTCAAGTGATCGACGGTCTGACCGCCCCACTCCACTGGTCCAACCGATTTCAGGCCGGTCGGACCGATTCCATAACGGCGGTCGGACCGCCCGAAAAGATTTAGCCAAAATTCCAACTCGAAAATCCGAAACCTTCTGGAATTTTCAAATGAATAGAACTTTTGACTGGGAGCTCCAAAAATTATGTGATCACATCCAGGAGACTCCCATCACTTGCCTACACAACCTATTTTTGGCTCAGCCCCAAATTCCATCATCACCTTTTGGCGGTCGGACCGGCAAGCACTGCCGGTCAGACCTTTCCACTGGCCGGTCGGACCGGCGACCTGGCCGGTCTGACCGCCAGTGACCTGACAGCCCTGGAGCAAACCCGAAAACACGACAAATTACAAACCAACAAAGTCATTGCCAATTGACTCATCATCTTGAGATCGTGCACATATCCTCACGATATCCACACTTTCAACACCTCTTGGTTGTTTCCAGTTTCCAACGGAGTGAGAATGAATTCACTGCACTTAACTTAATTTCTGCAATAGTTGCTTTTCAATTCCGCTCTTATTTTATTTTAGTTTTTGTATCAGGTGATGCTTTACATAGAACAGGAGTTGTCATTTCGAAAATCTTGTTGTATGCGTGGATATATTTGATTGTCTAAATATAAAGGTGATATAAAATGCAGATTTTGATTCATTAAAAAACGTTTTGTTGCTTCTTCAAAGAATTGCAGTATAATAATATTTCTTTTCTGATCAACCCATATTAATAGGTCCATAAAACAAGCCATACAAGGGTGTATCCAAAAATGTCTATGTTGCTAGAGAGCTCCAAAGAAATAGGCTGGGCTATGCATTGGTTGACAGGTCTTAAAAACCTACTCATGAATGGGGTAAGTTTATTTTATTTATTGCTTAATTCGTTTGCTTTATGTATTTACATGATATTGTACTTATTCTTATCTGGTATTTGGTCCCCTCTTCTGAGGATCCCTCGGCTCCTCTGAGTGCACCGGGGGTCTCCCTCTTTTACTGTTTAGCCTTCTTTTACTACGACAACAGCTTTCTGCCCTATCAGCCCCACCCAAAAAGGATTACTCTTTTACAGTACATGCCAACTCATGCGTAACATATCATGCATATCTTTGAGATGCTTTTTTATGATTGCAGACGTACCGCCTCTCAAAATATCTCAAAAGCAGCCTGCAAAATAGTTCAAGGATGCCGACGGGAATCCCATGGCCAAGACTTAGGTCAGTTTGCTCCATTTCAGATGATGTCCTTTTATGCTACATTCTCACTTCAGATAGATACAACTTTAAATTTATTACATATCTTACAAATCACCCAAATGGTTTCCCGGTTCTACCTATGCATCCATGTTTCCCAAGGAAAAAAAAACTTGTCGTTTGCTACGTACACCTACAATAGATATCTTAATGACAAGTTCTAATACTCTGAGTACGTCTTCGTGTTTTCAACCAAAAAAAACCACCTACACATTGTATTCATTAGGACAATTCTGATCACTTGTCAGATTGATTCTCTCTCTGAGACCACAAAAAACAAGATTTCATAATTACTCGAATTGTACTCATAGAGGATTAACACTACATTACTATATAGAATACGTTGGTCTTGTCAGTAAAAATGAGGTTACCATAGCTTTTTGGTTCTGATATAATTCCTTTCTTACGCCTACATCTTTAGTTACACATCCGTTCATCTACTAGCGAATTTTCCTTACTACGATTTGTCAGAAATACATTTTTCAGCTAAAACAAATAGTTAGATGGCGACTCCAAAGACTGTACAAATGTTTTCGTGTTTTCAGAAAAACCCTCCAGCTACCTTAGTTCCTACAGAGTGTATTCGCTATTACAGCTCCTACCTATTTTCACACTTCTTTATTTCATACAAAACTAGTAGTTTTCTTTGGATTCATATCTACTCGAATTTTACTCATAAAAGCTAAACATTAGACTAATACACTGTAATTATACATATAAAATATATGCCAAGAACTTTTCGATTCTGATAGACTCCCTTTTCCAGTCTAGCATCTTTAATTAGACATTAGTTCTTCTATTGCCACAATTTTCTTTTTATGATTTGTTTTAAAATCATTATTACAAGCATCTCTGCAAAACAAAAAATAGCAAACTCTTCGGTTCAACAATCTCTTTCATAACGCGACCCATTTTCCGAACTAGGAAAAGTAACAATCATTCTTACATCCGTTCTACAACTAGGCTGCAACGCCAAGTAAAAAGAAAGAAACAATCTACACTACAAATAAAATACTTTACAGAACTAGCAGCGTTTACAGAAATATGCCTAGAAAAAATTTCTCTATGAAACACCCGGCCCTGACACATCTATGGAATTCTTTATCTTGCAGGAAACATTCAGCACGTGTGCCTTCACGTTGCTGCCGTTGTACAACCACCAGGAATGCTTCGACAACGAATATCGCACAAATACTTGTTACAACCACACTGATACCCTACTAATATTGATGTTACAGCCATGCTCAGGCAAAGCATCAGTCCCCAATCCCCCATGTAATTTCTGTTTTTCCTTTATGGTTGGTGTAGTAACGTATACTGGGAACTACCAAATCATTCAGTAACTAAGTACACCTATGCCAAGACTGCACATAACCCAGATATCAGAGCCTCTTCACATCGTCTTTTAACGCTTTGCATTTTTATATATTTCATGCTGATACCAAGAAACTTGCTTTAGACAATATTATACCCTAACTGATCCTATGAACGACCAAATCTACTTTGCACATTACTCTTATCGTACCAATCTGTAATCAGCGCCGCGGCAGTGCGCGTTTATCGCCTAGTTTGTTGTATGGATTGGAATTTTGCAAGAATTGTAGTGCATTGCTATTGTGAGGTCTTGTGCTTGAAACAAGTTGCTCAATTTCGGCTGACCTTCTTTTGTTCCTGGTTGATTGGGCCACGTGCTCAATTTCAAGTTACAAATTATGACATTTTTATAGTGCGTACACGTTTTTCCTCTTCCTTTTCTTTTGAGGCCCGTGGGAACATACAACTTACAAACCCTTGTTGAGCTCCTTTAACTAACTATTAAGTTACAACTCTCAAAAACTAGAAGGTAAGAAGTTACACCGACAGACTTGACTATCCATTAGCTCAGTAATCATTAACCAATCAGAGCTCATTTGTTGTTCAAACATAGATACTAAATTGCCTTTTACAAATGAAGAATCTTGCCATGATTTCTTCCAGCTTGGATAGAATGGAATTTTCGGGTTGTCTGAATAGATCTTGGTCAGCTCGCCATTCCCCGAATTCTGGTATTAGAAATCAACATCATAATCATTGTAGGCTCCACCACCACCATCTTCGTAGCCATCGTAGTTGTAATCAGCATAGTCATAACCACCTTCAAATGTTTCACCATCACCAGTGTCCTGTGCATATTCCCCGTCAAAGTCCATCTCTTCTTTTTTATTTGCTTTGCCATCTTCATCTTTAGTCTGCTCACATAATCAATCAGCATAGCATAAATTATACACAAGAAAAAAGTCAGTATCAGTAGCTAATTGTAATTTGACGCAAGACTGATTTACTAAAGTGCATAGCATAAATTGTAAAATAAAGAATTGATTCAACTCACAGCAGCAAAGATTTATAAATTTAGTCAACATAAACAAATAAAACATACATTATACAATCCGCCAACAGCTTCGACATTGATTTTTGACCCAAGCCCCTGCAAGGAGTAATGTTATATATTAAAAGTCTGTTTACATGCTAAGTCTAACATGCAATTACAATGCTCACAGGACAATTATATTTTGGATGTCTACGGCTGACCAAAAGGTTTAGTACCTTTCGTTTCAACATGTTGAATGTTGCTTCTGCTGGTGTTTCAGCAGGTGTTGAGTTCTTAGTGTCTTCATTGCGTTTTCGTTTCTACATTTGAAACATCAATAGCTAATCACAAAATATACTGAAAATAAACAAATGTACACAGGAATCTTGGGTTACACTAGAACATTTCATACTTTCTTCTTCCCCTCTTCCACACCCAAACCTCTAGCTGCCAATTCAGCTGCTAAAGCTTCCTTTGCAGCTTGTTCCTGTGAAAGAAATCAGCAGTTTACAGTTACAGTATCTGATCAGAATAAGAAACTGCCTCATGTTGATAGAGTTACCATAACTACCTCAAGGTATTCTTTGTTCATTTCCTCCCAGATAATCTTTTTGTACTGTGTTTCTTCCTCATTGTGAAGATACCCGTCAACCTACAAAATTAATAGAGAGTATTGCAGGTATCTGGTAGTCATCTCTCAAGCTCTAACAAGGAATGCAACAAATTAGTCTGAAAAATCTGTAAAAATGATCTCATGGACAAAGTACCTCCACATCGTCGATATCAGAAAGACTTTCTGGATCAACATCAGCTTTACCATTTTCACCTAAGGATGCAATATAGCATTCAGCAAATTGATCAGCAATGAGCAATCAACTTGTCAACAGGAATCCAAAAGGGGAAAACTGAACTTAAACTATTGTTATGGACTATCATGTTACAAGAGCTTACAAACCTTCAGGATCTTTGCAAGGTACAGAATCATTTGCAATTTCACTAGAAGTAATTGTTGAAGATTTATCTCCACTTATATCCTGTTCAAAAAAGGCAAACTGAGTTCCCAGAGACCAAAAACACATTGAGCACACAGAATGAATTATAACAGAAACAACTAATAGAGATGTAAAGAAATAACATGGGGTACATCGCAATGCAACAAATTCCAAAATTCAGTAATAAAAACATATTATGCAGGTTCAAATGTTCCATTAGAAGATTGTAGCACCAAGACTGGTACAGCACTGGAATGAAATTAACAAGTATATTTTGTTCGCCATTCTGATTTTGTCACATCCTTCGACAGAAAACGCAGTTTTTTTTTTGACAAATTAATAAAAGTTACTTCAGCATTAGATAATTTGAGACACTTATCTGCAGACAGTTTTGATGGGATACCAGATGCAGGGCAAAACTGAGATTAATTAAGTCTCACTCTGAACCTCCAAACTACAATGCCAGAATATAGTCTAGATTCTAGACCAATAAAATGCGGATGAAACTTGAATGTTTTAAAATGGTTATAATAAACAAGTCATTGATGTAATTAATTATACAGTAGAAATTAAAAAATCTGACTAGCAGGGGTTGGTGTGGACAAGTGATGTAAAAGAATCTTCAAATAACTTTGCAGCAACGATGCCAAATAATTAAAAAATAATGAACTATAAGAGTGCCTTATTGCGAAAGGGCCTCTAGCCGAGTGGTTAGAGGTCTCAGTAGCACCCCCCAGGTCCTGGGTTCGGCTCCCAGTGGGAGCAAATTTCAGGCTTGGGGGAAAAAAATCCCCTCGCTTGCTTCCACGCCAAAGCACAGGTTAAGGACCCGCCATGGCGTTGATCCCAATGGATCCGCCGGTCGTCTCACAAAAGTCGGGCGTTGGTCCCCTGTGTAAGGGTGGAGCAGGGGTTCGGGGGTTTTCTCGGTCTGCGTGAGAAGACCTTCTTCTTAAGCAATGCCCGGGGGGATTCTTCCCCGCAGGTCGAGTTTTTTTTTTTTTATAAGAGTGCCTTATTTAGTTGGAAGAATTACAGTTACAAAAGAAGAATCTCAGATAAATAGGGTAAGAAGCATGTTCAGGAATATTACCTTTGTAGTACTCATGATGTTATTTTCATCATCAGAATCATGTGTCTCACAAATAGATTCTCTTTCCTCAATTGCGGCAGCTTCCTTAGCTTTTTTAGCAGCTTCCAGTCTTTGTCTTTCAGCTCGTTGGAAAGCTGGAGGGTCAGAGCCACCCTCCAGTCCACCAGACAGTTTAGTAAACTGAACAATCAAGTCATGTGTCAACAGCAAATAAAGTACCAAAACCAGTGCATTATGAACATAGCAAAGGTGTGTTACTTTGTTGTAGCATTTTTCACAAAGTCCATGAGCAAAATGCTCAGCACCACTATCCTTGTGCTTGCAAAGGACTTCTCCAGACTTGGCTGAACAATTTGAAACAGGCTCTTGTTCAGCCTTTGCCAAAAATTCTTCGATCTAGCATGGGAACATGAAGATACAACTTATTAGTAAGTGGGGGCAATATCTTAAAAAAGTGCTTACAAATATGTTGTAGATAAAATAAATAAAGTGTGAGCCGGAAATGCAGCTGACACTTAAATATCTAAACCCAAATATCTAAACCCCTTCCTATGCCTAATCCTCATGGAACAACTCCATTTACACAGTTTATCATAAACAAAATGGCATGGTATCCTCTGCATAGAGGTCAGGACTGAGATAATGTTATATTTGCTGTAGATAACCATCATAGAAAGAGAACACAGGGACATGAAAGGGAAATAGGCGAATGCCCAATGCTCTAGCAGATAAAAACTATAACCTAAAACTAGCTAGTCCGGAAGGGTCCAATGCTTTAGCAGATGAAAAGAACTAACCTAAAACTAGCTCGTCTGAAAGGGTAAAAAGAAGTGAACACCTGTCTAGTTGACAGAGTTGCATTACTCAATGCTTGCTTAGGTTAGCATTTGCTTTAGTGTCATACACGAAGTCCAATTCTTGCTACAAAAGATACAACTCACACTTTGCTGCTAGACGACAGTTACTTCAGTATGCTTCGGAATGGACAGCTTAAGAATGACTTTCCACAAAGGGAAACAATCAAACAATATTGTATCAACTGATTGCTAGCCATCCAATTGTGCCAAGAGAATAAAATAAATGTGTGAAACACATTACTTGCCACAAAGACAACATATGCTATGCAATCACCCTTTGAGGTGCACTCATGCAATCAACTTTCAGTTTTGGCACCAAATCAACATGAAATATTCCGAAAAAAACATTGATGATGCAGTCTATAGAGTTCTCTAGCGCTATTTAAATTTCAACTTCAAATTCAAAAGATGTTAGAAGAAACAAAAAAGATAAATTTGCTGTGAGTAGAATTTCACTCTTTTTTTTCCTTTTGATTTATCATTTGTCAGATAATTCTCATTTTTGTTACTCTTAGCATAGAATAGATTTGAACTTGAAATTTAAACATATGTAGAGTAAATTGAGCAGTACATCTAAAATTTTATTTAGAATATTTCATGTCGATTCGGTGCCCAAACAGAAAGCAACTGTATGAGTGCAGCACAAAGGATGATTGCATAGCATATGTTGCCCTGTTAATGTATATATCCTTGTAATATAGAGTAACTATTCTATTGTATATGGCAGGCCCATGTAGCCCATGTATGGGTGTGTATATAACTCCTCATAATCAATAGAGAAGGCTAATGTGTCATGAGCTATCTGAACACAAACACCCTTTGTGACGGGTTTACATGCCACCAACTGGGTACCATCACCATCAGATGCCATATGGAAAGAAACACACAATCCAAAACCCAAGTACTGATCGTGGTGCAGCAAATCCACCAGAGATCCCAACAAAGACCGAAATGAACGATCTTGAAGTATCAGGTAGTGGAGACAATCAAGCAGCATCGTGTGAGCACCAAGGGAGGACCAAAGGTATGAAGGCCCTGTTTGGGGAGCTTTAAGCTGGCTTCGGCTTCAGAAAAGCCAAAAGTTCCCCCAAACAGAATAGCTTCACAATAGCTTAATGTTTAAGCCATAGCTGAAGGCTGAAGCCCATGTAAAAGCCATTGCGGGAGGAGGATAGCTATTTGCCACTAGAACTTCTCTAAAATTACCCACCAAATGTCACTAGCTAAAAGACCAAACCCGTTCGGTCCCCTCCCCACCCTGTACCCATTCGCTCCCCAACGCCCGCTCGGCCTCCTGCCTTGCGCTGCTCCTCCCCACGCCGCTTGGCCTCCTCCCTAGGCCGCTCAGCCTCCTCCCCCATGCCCAAGTCGTGCCGCCGCCACCCGAAGCCCCCTCCCGGGTGCCCCAACTCGCGCCGCCGGCTACCGAAGCCCTCCCCGACGCCCCAAGACGGAGCCACCACCCCAAACTCGCGCAAGTGAAGAGGTAAGAACATCCTATTAATTTTTACATAGGGAGGAGATGGCCAGGGACGTTTGCTTCTATGGTGCGGGAGTCGGAGATCAGGGTGCTCTCCTCCCTGCTCCCAGGGGCACGAGGACGTGGCAGAGCTGAGGCGACTGGAGAGGACGATGCAGCGGATCCACGCGGCGCTCGAGGACGCTGACTCCCAAGGCGGGTCTTGCTGGCGCCGCAATGTCGCGCCGTGTTCGACTCGGGAGCTCAGACCGCCACCTACAACGCGAGGACGTGGTCGAGGAGTGCGAATACGAGGCTGCCCGTCGCAGGGTCGAGGCCCTCAAGATGGAGCAACCAGGGGACAGCGCCAGCGGTGGCCACCGCAAGCGCATCCGCCAGGACATAGGTGCTAGTCATCTTGGCTCTCGAGGTAGCCTTGCCGTTGTATGCTTCTTGTTCAACGAAATGCTGACCCTTATCATTATGATGGTTGGTATCAAATCTAACCTTAACCACTTGAGGTCAGTTCTGTTAAGGGCATTTGTGGTATTTCTCTATTGTTCTAGGGTTTAGTCTTGTGTCCTTTGTACTCTATATATTGTCCATTTGGCTATTGCAATACAACGAACCATTCACATTTGCACTCTCCCTCTCCATCTAACATGGTATCAGAGCACTAGGTTCTATTGTAGCAACTTCCACTCATCTTCCGCTACAGCTACCCCCAGGAGGAGTAATCTCCACTCCCAGGGGCGACCACCTTTTAGTGTCCAGCACATCAAGCAGCAAGTAGTAGTCTTCGAGCTCGATCCCGACGAATTCGCCACGCCCTGGCCATCTCGTCCAGATCCGACATCATCGCGCTATTCTGAGCTCGATCCCGAGGATCCGCCTCCGCCTGGCTGTCTCTCATCCAGATCTGGCATCAGGTTGTCTCCGAGCTCGATCCCGGCCGGCTACGCCACCGCTTGGCCTTCTCTCGCACGGATCTGACCGAATCCAGGCAGAAGGGGAGGTTCTTCAAGCTGCCTCGATGCCTAGGCGCGCCGCGCTTCCGGATTGCGCGCTCAGTCCAGCCAGCCTCCTCCTCTCTCTCCGCCACCGCGACGCCTGACGCCGCGAGGCCCCTGACTTCGCGCATCTCCTCAGTGCGCCACACGCCTCTCACCATCCTCCTCTCGTCACCCAGATCCACCGCCGTCGTCCCAGTGCACCTTCGTTGCGTTGCTTGTCTACGCCACGCCGCCTCGCCCCAAACATGAGACCCCAGGCTCTCTAGTCGCCATGATCGCCGCCACGCTGGCCACAGCACCACCAGTGGAGGAGCACAAGGAGCCCAGGTGGGAGGAGCCCGAGGGAGGAGAGAGGAGGCGTTTGCTGCAAGGAAGAGAGCAGGAGGGGAGGGAGAACAGGGTGAAATCTGGTTTATAGCCAGATCTAGCCGAAGCCGCTCCGGCTACACCAGCTCTGGTTTCGGTTTCTGCTTTGGCTTCTCCGGCTCCGGCTTCTCACAGCTTCTTCTGCTGTTAAAGAGTACTGCTGCTAGTATTTGCTACTCCTTTTGAGTCATTTTCTTCCCTTTGAGTCCATCCAAGTCTGTAACACTCAATCTTTGAGTTCATCTAAGTCGTGCGAGTCCACAAAGTCCTTGTCAGTCAGCCGATTCCTTCCTGGCTCACTCCATCCCTTTCGCATGGCAGCAGCCGCCGCTCCTCTCAGATCTGTTGCAGATCGTAGAAGTAGTTATGATGTCGCCGCTTCTCTCTGAGCCGCCGCCCCAAGCTTCTAAAGTCGTCATGCTTCTTCTGCACTACGCCTCCGCTGCGCTTCTTATGCACTGCGCCGCCGCCATCTTGGGCTTCAATCTGCGCCGCCATCCATTCCTCTACGACTTGATTTGATAGCTCTCTCTATTCCTGTCGGTTTCATAATATTGTTCGTCGTGTTGCCGCAGTCGACTTTGCTCCTGCTTGCCTCTACATTCTCAGCCCTTGTACCTTGTGCTTTATGGGCTGTCGTACGACCCCGAATGGGAGATCTTTTGACACTCGACATATTTTCCAAAAGGTGCATGCTACGACGACATTATCAAGACTCGGACTTTGGATTTTCCCTATTTTAGTGTCAACTCTTTCCAAATGCAATGCTATTGCATACGTCTTGCATTTGAGGGAGGGTGTTAAGGGTATTTGTGGTATTTCCCTATTGTTTTATGGTTTAGTCTTGTCTACCTTGTACTCTATATATTACCCATTGAGCTATTGCAATACAACAAACCATTCACTTTTACACTCTCCCTGATGGTCAGGCATTAGCAAAGATGGAAGGGTTATCCTTCCTCGATACCTCAGCATTGTAAGCCTTGAATGTTGAGAAGGCATTTCAGACTATCCTTTCTAAGATTCATCGAATCATAAGCAAGAAGGCGCTAGCTGTCCAAGAGGCAGCAGGCAATGGACCTTCGTGTAACATTCCAAAGCTCTAGGGTTGTGTTTCAAATGCATGAAAATGAGGATAAATTAAAACTTTTGGATGCATCCTTGTTGTCATTTGAATTCTCTAGAATTTACCTCATTGAAATGTGGACTTCAAATTCAATTTGGTTTATTGACTCGAAGTGTTGCAATTCAAGATATTCTAGTCAAACCTTGTGATCATCCTCTGGAAATATTTTTCCTAAATTCTTGATCATCTTGGTAATCTCCCTGAGAAATTTCATAATTTTGAAATTATTTGCTATTTCTTAAATTTGGTCAAACCAGATTGTCTCCTGGTCAAACCCTATGTTCAAGACTTGTGAATTTTCTAGAGGCAATGCACTTGCACGAAAAGTTCGGAAAATTTACACGGTTGATCTTGAAGTCGATCACTCAAGAAAATTTCAGAATTTTTAGAGTTGTGGAGCTACCTCGAAATTTCCAAATCATCCCAAATTTTTCAATTCAAATCGGAATCACTATTCCTGCTTGAACCCGAGTCGGACCAGACCGGCTTCCTTGGTTCAAATTTCAACCAACTAACCACATCGCGGGTGCCGTCCGTTGGAGACTCTCCGGTCCGGATCGCGAACCCTTCTGCTAGGTCCTAAACCGACCCACCGATTGGGAGCCGTCCGATAGAAACTTAACGACTGGATTGAGTGGCCGATCGGACCGGCCGACGCCCTTTCTCTTGAAACGTCCGATTGGGGATCAACAACTGGATTGAGTGGCCGACGGACCGGCCGATCGCCCTTTCGCTTGAACCGCTCGATCTCGATACAACGGCCAAAGACCAACCCCTTTCAATCATCTCTCTCGCGCGTCGAGTCATCGGGCGTCGCGGGCCCCACTGCCGTGTGTGTCTTCCACCTCTCGGCGGCAGCGCCACCGTGACGCCACGTGAACGCACCGCTCTGTCCCGCGCAGCAGCGACGTGACCACACCGCCCACGCCGACCAATCCTGGAGCTTCGCCGCCCACGCCGCTTCTCTCCGTGGTTGCTCGGCTTTAACTCGCCTTGTTCTCTCGCAATTCTTCACTTTCCCTCTCGGTGACCAAGGGAAAGGAGGCAAGTTCTCGGCTCTCTCTCGGGTAAGCTTAGTGCTTCCGCCTCCTGCTCCATCTCCGCTCCTCCCTAGTTCCATTTTTGCTAATGCGAGGCCTTGCCTTGGCTTGTAGCGCCCGAAACTCCGTCGAGCTCTCTTCAGTGGCAGAACTCGCACCCGGAGCCGCCGCCGTGCCAACTCCGTGTCCAGTGAGTCTCTTCCTCGCTCAAGTGCGTCACCGGCCGTGCCTTGGCTTGCTTAATCTTTCTCCTCACTCTATTTTGCTATCGGTTCACAGGAGCCCGCAAGATCCGAGTTTGGACCATTTTCTACCATGAGCCTGTTCGTCCCATCTCCCAGTGGTAAGCTCCTTGCCGATTCTTTGCTTGTACACCATCTGTGGGTTGTCTTTGAGCTTTCTCTACCACTCTTTCTCTATCTCCTTCACCAGAGCAAGCTCCCCTCGGTGAAGCACCGCGCCACCGTCACCCTCCCCATCGCTGGCTCAACTCCGACCTTCTCCGAGTCTCTCCCTCGCTCAGGTAGCCTCCCCGTGCCTTGTAGTTGCTTTGGCACCCGCTTCCCTGGACAATGCGGAGCTCGATCTCGCAGTGCACGATTAACCGTAGCTCTCCTCCGCTTCTCTCCGGTGCGCCGCCGCCTCGGGCCAGCTCAGCCACCGTGAGTACCACCGTTGGGTGTGCAAGGGTATCGTGAACCCATCCATGCCCTTAGCTAGCGCCGCCGTGGCCGGGAACGCCGGCGAGAGCTCGGCAAAGCCAGTGCGGTGTTGTCGGTTTTCCGACAACACTGTAGCATCATCATTTAAAACCAAATCTCGTTCATTAACTGCTAATGATTGTTTAGTAGTTAATGGTTGTCTTATTCAGATTCTTGCTGTGACTGACATGTGGGGCCGAGCACAATAAGCGTGGTGTAAATCCCGATTTTCGCAGTGTATGACATGTGGACCCCACCTGTCAGGCCGGAAATTCTCTTCGGTTCAAAAATGGAAAATGCACTGTTTAAGGGGCCCACTGTGTTAGACAAATATCGTGTTCACACCGACTGTTCGGTTCGGGATCGTGTTCACACCGATCGCTCGCTTTGGCCTCATGTTCACACCGATCGCTCGCTTTGGCCTCATGTTCACACCGATCGCTCGCTTTGGTCTCATGTTCACACCGATCGCCTTGCCTCGGTCTCGTGTTCACACCGATCGCTCTGCTATATATATGTACCCCGCCTATTGGTCTCATCAAGTAATTCTAGTGCCATACGATTGCTTTCATGGTATCGACGCCTAGTTTTTTCTCCTTCCACGCTTCTAACCCGCGCGCCTCTCGGTTGCGCTTCGCGCCTCCCGGCCGCGCATCCTTCCTCGCCTCATGCTCGCTCCGCCTCCACCCGCCTCCTCGTCGCCGATGCCGAGGCCGCCGAGGTTGAACGCACCGCGCCACCGCGGCCGAAGCGTGCCGTGCTACGAGGCCGAAGCGCGCCACGCTGGCTGAGGAGCGCCGCCAAAGCGGGGCTACTGCCGCCGCTTCTCCAGCCAGCCAAAGCCGCTGAAAGCGAGGCCGCGGCCGCGGCCAGAGCGCGATGCCGCCGCCGCCAAGGCCGCGCGCCGCCACGCTGCCGCCCAGAGCGGAAGAGAACGGCCGCCATCCCACTGTAAGACGACGCCGCCTCCTCTACCAGCCGACGGTGGTAGCGGTGGTTCTCTCACCGCTTCCGGACGCTCTCGACGCACGAGGCCGCCGCCATCATCAACCTCCACGCCCGGCCGTGGCGTCGTAACATCCACTCTCCCCGCCGCCCTCGACATGGAGAACTACACTACCGGCGCCACCAGATGCTCCTCGGTTCTTGGAAATTCTCCTCCGGCGCCATGTTCTCACCGACGCCGCCGACCGCACCTACCCCGATCGGGAGCGCATGGACTGCGTCGTCATGACGTGGCTCCTTGGCACAGTCTCTCCCGATCTCGAGGAGATTGTTCGGGACAACCATGCCATCGCCATCGCCCACTCCGTCTCTCGCTCGCCTCGAGCACCAGCCTCGGAATCGCGAAAGCGCCGCGCTTCTACTCGACGCCGCTTCCGCCACTTCGCCCGTATGCGATCTCCCATCACCGACCATCGCCGCAAGTTCAAGTCCATGGCCGATGCCTTAGGCGACTTAGCGAGGTCGCCATCGATCGACGCTGCCCTCAACGCCATCCGCGGCCTCAACGAGCGCCGCCTCCATCGGCATGCACCTTCAACGTGGCGCCGTTTCCTCACCTTCCCGGAAGCCCGACCGATCTGCCGCTTGAAGAACTCAACATGGCTCATCGCTCGGTTCCCCGACCGCCCTCCTCTTCCTACGGCGGCGGGGCGCCTCCCATCGTCAAGAACCCAACAAGCCCATCGCACCACCGCAGCATTTCTCCCGGCCTCTCCCGAAACGGCGGCAACTCCAGGAACTCCGGCAAGGGCGACAAGCGCGGCACGCGCGGCGGTGGCAAGGGCAAGGTGGCGGCATCAGCACGCCGCGCTGGTCCAGCTCTCCTCGCCAACCAAGAAAGATCCTGCGCAGGCTCCTCCAGCGGTCCATGGCCCAGCTTCTACAAGCCTGGTCCGGCTCCATCAGCATGTGGCCTGGGAATCGTCCTCCTCGCTCACGCCGGCCGCCGCCCTCTCTCAACCGCAGCCTTCGTCGCCGGCGCCTAAGGGCCGTGGTCGCCCCGGCCATTACTACCCCACGGCCGGCATGCCATCCTCGGGACGCGCGCAGGTCCGCTTCTCCTTCAACACCGTCGGCGACTCGCCAAAGAACACGATCGATCTTCAACACCGCGCCACCTCGCATATGACCTCCGACGCCGATACTCTTTCCCACACCTCTTCCCAATGCAGATCCTCTTCCATCTTCCATTGTTGTTTAACGGTGCTTTACTTCCGTCACCTCCATCGCACACTCATCTTCCGGCTCATTATGTCTTAATAATGTCCTTGTTTCTCCGGTCTTATTAAGAACCTAATTTCCGTCGTCGGTTACTCCGACAACAATTGTTCTGTTGAATTTGACCTCGCGTTGTTCTGTGGAGGATCGCATTCCAGAGAGTGATCACCAGTGCAATAGCTCCGGCCCTTGTACCTCTTCGTCCCTCCGCGCGTCATCACTTCTCGATGCACACCTCGCCACCACCGCAGCGTCACTCTATGGCATCGTCGCCCTGGCCATCCCGGATTTGAGACTCTGTCCAAACTTATGGCTTATAACAAAGATATTAAAAATACTATATGTCATGCTTGTCACTTCAAGCGCCATGTTCGTCTTCCTTTTCCCGTGTCAAGATCACGTGCTTCACATAGTTTTGAACTCATACATCGTGTGATTTATGGACCTCGCCAATCCCTAGTGTCTCGGATTCAAATATTATTTGGTCATCCTCGATGATTGCTCACACTATATGTGGACGTTCCTTTACGCCTCAAGTCCGACACCTTTTCGACTCTATCTAATTTCTTTGCTCTTGTTTCCACACGCTTGGCCGCACCATCCATCCGTCTAATGCGACAATGGGCGCGAGTTTGACAACTTCAACGCCCACACCTTCTTCCCGACCCACTGCACTCACCTCCGAATGTCGTGCCCTTACACCTCTCGCCGAATGGGAAGGCCGAGCGCGCCATCCGCTCTCTCAACAATGTGGTTCGGTCCTCCTCTTCCAAGCTTTGCCTTCCTCCTCAGATTGGGTCGAGGCATCAACACCGCCACCATTCTACTCAACATCTTACCAACCAAAACGCTGCGCCCCGTCGCCTCATGAAGCCTTTCTAGGCTCTCCGCCACAGATGACCATCTGCTGGCGTCTTGGTTGTCGTTGTTATCCCAACTTGACCGCCACCGCGCCACAAACTTGCTCGCGCTCCACTTTGTGTGTCTTCCTTGGCTACTCGCCATCATAAAGGCTACTGCCTAGACACCAACTCCAACAAGATCATCATATCTCGCCATGTGATCTTTGGCGAGTCCTCCTTTCCTTTTGCCGAGCAAATGGACACCCCATCCACCGCGGACTTCGAGTTTTTGGACATCTTTACTAATCCTGCCCGGTGCCCATAGGCCCGACACGGTCTTTTTACTGCAGGATCACCATCACGCATTCTCTGCCTGCGATCGCCATGTGCGGTGGGTCTCCAAAGCAGCGCCTCATCCGTGACCGCCACGTGCAAGCGGTGCCCACCGGCGCCTTCTTGCTCGCTTCCCCGCCACGACGCCACTAACACTCGACTACGCCAAGACAACCACGCGCGGCCGCTTCAAAGATCCTCCACACACCACGCGCGGCTACCGGCGTCCCTGCGCCTCTCCACGGCGCCCGCCGCCACACCCAAGCGCTACCACTCAGTGTACAATGGCGCCCTCGCCGTACTCCGGTGCCTCCACTGCGTCTCCGGCGCCAAATGCCCCTACGCCCTTCCAAAGGGCGCAGTTGCCATTCCCCCCGTGGTCAATACACACTCCATGACCACCAGGGCGAAACATGGCTTCCGACAACCTGCTGCGTACAACACCGCGCTGTTGTCTCCTGTTCCGAGGACATACCGGGCTGCTCTTGCCGACCCGAACTGGCGCGCTGCCATGCTAGATGAGCATGTTGCCTTCTCGTAACAACACTTGGGATCTTGTTCCGCGCCCCCCTGGCGCGAATGTGGTGACTGGCAAGTGGATCTTCAAACACAAGTTTTAGGGAGATGGTTCAGGATCTTCAAACACAAGTTTCAAACACAAGAATGTCAGTGACCGTGGCTAGCATCGGCTGGGTATAAAAAGTCGTTTATGATTTTGTAAAATCCGAAATGCTTTATTTATGAACTGAAAAATGCATTAACTTAAAAATTGCATAAGTAATTCATTTTAACTCCAAAAACAGTGAAACCACTTTTGTTATTTTTCATTTTTAATAAACTTTGTTATAAAATATGTTTCAACCTTGTCGCTATCTCAGAAAACATGTTTTGTGGAGAGTGCTTCAAAAAGGAATTATTAATACACTAAAAATTGCTTTAACTTTGAAAATACATAAGTATTTCTCTGTAACTCCAAATAGAGTAAACTCAATTTTCTTGGGATCCTCTGTTAGAGTACTTTATTGTAAAATAAGTTGTGAGCATGATACTGTTACTAAAAATCTTATTTTGCATGTAACTTGGTACTACTTTCATGCCTTAGAAAAATCATAGAAAATTCATCTTAGCTCCAAATGAGGTGAATCATTTTTCGTTAGTCATCTCATGTGATGCTCTATCTACCATAAACATTTCTTGGGCACCACTTCTCTGGAATTTTTCACCTAAACTTTTAATGTAGGATGAATAGTGACAGCTAGTAATTAAATTGGATTTTCCTGAAAACTGATGTTCAAACGGCTATAACTTCTGCATAGAACATCCAAATGAATTGATTCTTGTTGCCAAATTCATCTAAAATCATGATCTTCATTCTGTGAATTTTTCATGATTTTTGGATGACTTTGTATTTCCGGGTCTTTTCGGTATTATTCGTTCTTATTGTGTTTTCGACTTCTTTCAGTAGGTTCCGACGATCCTATTGTGTTCGAGAGTGATCCTCTGCAGCAAGATGTAATCCTCAGCAAGACAAGCAGTTTGATCATGTTAATCCCAGCATTTTCAAGTCTAATATATTGATTTCGACTTGTATGTATGCATTGCTATTTTGTTGTTTAAATATGGTTAGTTGATCCTATCGTTGCATACTCTGTAGGTAAATTATTACCCTCTACTACCTGAACCTGGGTTATTTGTTGTGACTAGAGTTCGTTGGATGGGCTCTTGTCGCTTAGTAGATTGCGAGTCAATATGCTTAGTCATGCTTAGCTATCGGTAGTTTTGGGCGATCATCGACTTAGTTGATGATCTTGATCACACAAATCTTATTATTACTCTATTATGCCCAGCACCTTGTTCTTTGTTATTTTGTATATCTAAAACTGAAAATAAAATTGCTTTAGACTTGGGCATAATGGTATGTTGGTGTGATTGTTGGGTGTGACAAGGAAAGATGCCCAAGTCAATCAAGGACCGAGTTACTTGCGCCACCGTACCGAGCAATTTGCGTACTAACCACACGAGAGGGATATGGGACCTCTCTTGACTTAGTACTTTGGCGTGTGTTAGCTCTGAGTCGCAGGAGGTGGGTTGCGTGTGTTGTGTGAAAAAGGATCTGTGTTATTGTGTTGGGTGTGCGGTGGTGGAGATTCCAGGTAGGTTCTCCACCTCGAGGGGCATCGCAGTTGTCCGAGGCTTTACCCGTGAGGGGTAGTTGACTGAGACTTTCGATGACCCCGACACAACGTATGGGTTTCTATCCATACAGGCGACTCGTAGTTAATGCATAATATTGGAAAGGTCTCGTAGGACTTAGCTGTGCCGGCATACCAAAGTGTGCTAATCATGTGGCAAAAAGGCGGTCTGACGTGTGGGTACATTGGTACACCCCTGCAGGGTATAAACTATTCAATAGCCTCTTCCTAGGTTATGGACACGCTTGGATACGCCCCGTGAGAACTAGACTTCAACTTTTAACTAAAACTTGATGTGGGTGGTATGAATGGGGAATTCATGCTATGGTTGTGTTGGCTATTGGGTTAGTCACTTCCAGGATGTTGTCATTTATTTATTGTTATATTGATGTTATTTACTGCTATTTGAACAATAAAAACAGATTGTAAACTTGCTTTTAAATGTATTACATTATTTGCAAATAAAGATTACTTTATGCTGAAAATGAAACATACAGCCTCCACTTAAATAAGCTTACATGTAGCTTATGTATAGGTTTGTTACTCTACACGTAAGTCTTGCGGAGTACAATTTTTGTACTCATTTGCTTTGCTTAACTATTTGTTGCAGAGGATGAAGGTGAGCCCCAAGGGCCTCACTTTTGTGAGATGTGCTGCGGGTTTGACGACTAGCTCGGTGGCCCGGTTGGTTGCCTTGTGGGTTAAAGGCACACTAATTGGCTTTTTTTATCGCCATCTTATGGCACCTTGCTTCATTGTTATCTTAGACTCTTAGTTGTATTTGGCCTACGGCCCTTTTTGTAATAACTCTATATTGTATGTCTTTCGAATTGCTTAGTCATGCTTTGGATTCTATGTGATGAATAGAATTGATGCATAATTTTTGTATGGGGTATGTGTATCTTGCACTGGAAGTACATATATGCGAGAGCCGTGATATTTGATTTGTAATGCTTTAATCATCTTGATGGTTAAGTATTACAAGTTAAATACCCCGGGGTCTCACACTTCGATCCAAGGAACCACCATCAATGTTGTTGATTCATCTAGTAACATGAAGAGAAGGTGTTGTTCTACCTAGGTGCAAACAAAGAATGTGAGATGATGCAAAAGGAAATATTCATGGATCTTCAACAATGTCGGTGTTATGTATGTCACTTTGACTCCTTTTAGCCTGTAATTCTTGTGGGGTTATAATCATTCATACTACTAGAAAGAAATTTTCCTTTAAGGTAGATATCATGTGTAAAACTTTGGTAGAGACCATTTTTTGGCATACTTTTCTTTCAATATGCTTGTCCTAAATCCTACTATGGTCTGAATTATTGGATCAACAAAATCAGATATTTTATCTTTTTTTTTACATGTGTTGGCGGTATTTTCCAACATCCTTGTGCTAGAAACTCAAAGCATATGAGCATATCCATGTCCCAAGCGTTGTTCTTCAAATCTGAACAGCTCACAAGTTCTCCTTTTATGGTTTTTGCCTTTGTGGTGATCCTGATTGATCATTCTCTTGTTGCTTGAGCTATACTGCATGTGCGCTACCTTCTCGCGTGAACCACATCCTTCAATAATAAGTTTGTGTAATGTATCAAGATTTCAGCTCGTTCGATTCAGAGTTGTTCCATTCTGATGGAATTGGTTCTATGCTATCTGCTTTAGCATAATGTGCTTTCCCATTGCACTGTCAACTCCATCCCTTGTCTTCGCTGTCAATACACTACTAGCCATGCATAACTCTGTCAATGTTCGACTTTGATTTATCCATGTTTCCTCCCCCCATTGCAAAATATTGCTCAATTGTGCATGATTTAATAAAATTAAGCCGTTTAATCATTATTTCTGTTAAAAAAAATATTTACGTTTAATCAGCACACAAACAAATCTTCGGAATCCTCAAGTATATTTCAGACATTTCATCGTTCATCTACAGCTGCAGCAGCCAGCCAGCCCAACAAAAAACCAGGTTGCCAAACGACCTCTCAGGAAAAGCTACAGCTACTTTTCAGCTCAGAAAGCCAAAAATAGCTTTTCAGCAAAGCTACAGCTACCCCAAACAAGGCCGAAGAGCTCTCCCGGTAGCACACTTGGCTTGATAGGCAGCCAATAACTCAAGATGGAGTCTGACACAGCGATCATTATTGTGTCCCATCCTCAAGCAATGGGGGCAGATCTCACCAGAGGAAACTGTAGTTGTGGGAGTTGGAGCAACCACTAGACCATGCTGATGAGGAGCTGCCAAGACAGTAGATCAGACTCGCAGAAGAAACAACCAATGAGCGAAGTCGAGTCTCCTCAGCAAGCAATGAAGCAAACACCTCCGTCATGGTGGGAAGAGGTGTTCGACCAAGTAGCAAAGAACGAGCAGACTCAACTTCAGACCGAAGACACAACACAAAAGCAGATATGAGATGCTACTGCTCATAGCGCAACCTAGCAAAACACTCTCCACACCCAACACAAGGCTTGGGAGTCATAGATGCCAACTGACTAGATATGCTAGTGAAGGCACTATAGTACTCCTCTACGGACATGTCCTGTTGTTGTAGGTCAGTGAGACGCTGCTTAAGTGAGAAACGAAGTGCCTCACTGGCCTGCTGATATCACTGCTGCAAATACTTCCGCATCTCCTTGGCAGAGGACATATCGATGAATGATGCTCGAATCGGGACCACTGCACTCAATGCTCGAATCGGGACCACTACACTCATGCAAAGAACATCCATCACACGATCATCTGCAACCTGCCAAGCACAGGCTCCTACAGGATCAATCTCATGGAGTGACCAATGATCCTCGGTGAGATGTGAAGCAAGTTCAATCGACCGAAGCAGCAAGCGAACTAAGGCCCAATCTTGGTGGCTCTGTCCATTAAGCTTGATGTCAAACGCCAAGAGAGCACCACCACCAAGGAACAGGTCAAATGTCGCCATGAGTACCAAGTCCACTTCTCAGCCCAAAATAACAGGCTCGGGAGCATAGCAGTTGGCAAGAGCATGTGTCGGAAGCAGAGCACACGACCGAGAGCAGGGCACAGAGAGCAACTGCAGCCAAAGAACTCGCTTGCTACTGAGGCCGAAGCAGAGCGGAGAACCAAGGGCAAAGGCGGAAGCAGGGCCTCCAGGCGACGACGCCCGAAGAAGAGGCAGGCGGAGGACGAGGCCGGCGGAGGTGTCGAAGCAAAGGTGACGAAGCAGAGGGCTGATGCGACGACGACGCCGGATCTGGGCAAGGCGACAGAGCAGAGAGCCCAGACGACAACGGCGACGAAGTAGAGCCGCAACGCCAGGGAGGAGCCGCGACGCGACGGAGTAGAGGGCCGAGGCTCAGGCGACGATGGATCCGAACGTAGGGGGGCCAATCGGTGCTGGATCCGGCCGACAACGACAGAAGAGGCCCAAATCGAAGACGGCAGATCCTTGGCGACAGATGTGGAGACTAACCACAGGAGAGGGAGAGGGAGAGGAAGATAGGTAGCACGCCAATGGCCACGAGGAAGGCGGCAGCTGGATTGGGTCTAGTCCCTAACCCTAACCCTAGGCTCTGATACCATATTTGAATACTGTGAATGGCACATTAGCCTTCTCTATTGATTATGAGGGGTTATATACACACCCATACATGGGCTACATGGGCCACATGGGCCTCCCATATACAATAGATTAGTAACTCTATATTACAATGATATATACATTAACAAGTCCAAGAAACAGAATGCAGTCTCTCGTTTTATTGCTAAGGCCGAGCTTCATGCTCTTGCCACTACTACTGCAGAGATTATCTGGCTACGTTGGTTGTTGGCTGATCTTGGTGTTCTTTGTGATGCTCCTATACCTCTCCTGTGTGACAACACTAGAGCCATTCAGATAGCCAATGATCCTATGAAGCATGAGTTGACCAAGCATATTGGTGTTGATGCCTCATTCACATGCTCACATTATCAAGACAACGCCATTCTCCTTCAACAAGGCATAGACTTGCAAGCATCATCATCTTCATCTACTCAAACTCAATGTTTCTAACCCACCTTGAGTTTGAAGGGGGGGTGTTAATGTATATGTCCTTGTAATACAGAATTACTAGTCTATTGTATATGGTAGGCCCATGTGGCCCATGTAGTCTATGTATGAGTTTGTATATAACCCTCAGAATCAATAGAGAAGGCTAATGTGTCATCCACAATATTCTAACATTGCCTACAATAAATTTCACTTGTATAATATAAATAAGTGTGCTTGTCAAATTTGGCGATTTCATGGAAAGCAGATGCATACCGTCAAGCTACCAGAATCTGTATTTTCAAACTCTATCAAGCGCTTAGTTAGCGTTGCCTCACAGACATGCACAATGGCAACCTGAAAAACATAAAACAAAACTTGTGTCATTATGTGCTGTAATGTTAAATCATATTCAAGCCTACATTACACATAGAAAGTGATGCATGTTCGCAATAAATGTTGATTGATACAAAAGAAAGATTCAAAATACAATTCTCAAATAAGTAGATCTGTCCTGAGCATCTGGGCTTACAATATCTGCCTTGGTATAATTATAGCCATGAGAGAGTGCAGCGATATATAATGCTGCACCACATAATCCACTTGGCTTCCTCCCAGTCTGCAACACAG
Organism: Hsuehochloa calcarea; assembly: GCA_036346395.1. NCBI lineage: Eukaryota > Viridiplantae > Streptophyta > Magnoliopsida > Poales > Poaceae > Hsuehochloa > Hsuehochloa calcarea. The sequence goes on from CM070601.1 coordinate 44,336,720, forward strand.
GACAAGCTATTTAGAACCTTACAATAGAACCTAAAGAAGAAACTAGAAGAAGATGCTAGCCTGCATCCAGTCTCGCTTCATGCTAGCTACAATGCGTAAAGCTGTGTCTGAGACAGCATTGTCCCTTTCCTCAGTAAACCTACAGATGAAACCAATAAAATTGAAACAAAAACGGAAATAAACAATAGCATGTTTAATTTTCTTGCTAACCCACGCAATTTCCCGTCTAGCCTTGCCTACCAAAGGCTATGTGTTCAACATACCTCAAAAACCTAGCTCGATTTCTCCTCAAAAGACAAAGGAAAAGCCTCACCATTGAGGAGAGCCAAACTAGCTCTCGTGGGCAAGGTGTGATTACACATTGTTTGTCATGTCTGGTAGCCAATCAAAAAATAGAACAGAATATGTGATGAACTTACATTCTGTAAAACGGTGGATGAAAAGACTAGGATCTATAAGCTTCTGAACAATTGGATGTTTTTCAAGTAGCAAAACTTGGCAAAGCTGCAGAAAAACAGCACCTAGGACATAACTGAAACAAAAATCCATATGAGCCCTTTCAGTAAGGACAACAAGATAAAAGGCCACGAGAATGGGGTACAGGTACATACACACTTATCCGCAAATTGTCCGAGAAATCGATAAGAAGATAAGCTTTTTTACTTTGCCTGACAAGAAAAGTAGGTAAACTTGGCCATTAGTATTACCCATATAGCTTGCCGAAACCAAAACGACAATCATTACGAGTACCAGGAACAAACATCAACACAAGCATGAATGTTAAAGACAGCAGATTTTCAGGGACAAAGAACAGAAAAGAAATTGAAATTCTTGACGGTTTAAGCACAGCAATAATTAATGAAACATAACTGTGTGGTGGCTTCAATTGCAAATATAGTAAGTCATTTTGGACATTGACAAAATCTACAAGGTGCCACTTTGACTGCTAATTTCAATTTTGGACATTGACAAAATCTACAAGGTGCCACTTTGACTGCTAATTTCAATCACAATATGTTATTAAAAATCACATACAACAAATATTATAAAAGCACATGTCTTGATGAATCTAATAACAATTTCATGTGGATGATCTAGATGCCCATTTATATCATGATAGTCAATGTTAAAAATGTTTGACCAGTATGGATTCTAGGACGACTTATTTTGCAATTGCAGGCAGTATTAAGTTATAAAAAAGCTAACATAACCAGGCTCCTGAGAAAAACTCTGCACTAGAAAAATTGGGACAGAATAATCTCAGTAGTAGACAACTCTTTACAAGTTGGAAGATTTACCAAACCCACTGCGTGGGCTCGACGTGGACGTGTATGGTCTGGAGAAGCTTAGTTGTCTCATAGGTTAGGCGCTTTATATGTCTTGGTTTTATCGCTTGTTTTGTGAACCCACTTGGGCAGAAGCTTATCAAGCTCAGGCGTTTACCTTTTTAGTTAGAGATTAGAGTCATGGAAACAAAGTGAAACATAATGTGGCATTCCTGCGTTTCAATACTGCAAATTTTAAAGCTATATAATAAAGGAACCCTTTTGCAGGTTTTCACTAGGAAATTAAATAAGGAGTTACAGCGTTGCTCCGATAAATAACAAATACAATGTAGAATACTCCCAGCCCCACCCAAAGTGCAGGAGGGAGAAGGTCATGTTTGAAGTTTGAACAAGAAATAAGCAAAATGGATAGGAAGGCTTTCAATAAAGCAGGGGACTAATCAGGTGCTAGCATACCGGCAGGCAATGTAAAGACAAGCAATTGAAGTTTGAACAAGAAATAAGCAAAATGGATAGGAAGGCTTTCAATAAAGCAGGGGACTAATCAGGTGCTAGCATACCGGCAGGCAATGTAAAGACAAGCAGCTGCAACATGAGATGTTCGACGGCCCCTTGTAAAATTCTTGTCAACAGCTAGCTACACTTGAACAAGAAGAAATATCAATATGATGATTATCATATCATTTTAGGAAAGATAATCGTTGAGTGATAACAAAGATGCATACTTTATAAAAGCGATGAGCCATGTCAATGATTGAATCTCCACCACCCACATGTAAGCTATTGACAATCTGCCTAATCTCATCTCTTCCTGGTAAAATAAAACACAACATTAGTTCACAAGAGGGACAAAAAAGTGCCCTGAAAGTCATACCTTTCATTAAAGTTCTCTCATGGGATATCGAAGTGCCGCTCTCAATGGATTTCAGAATATTTCCAGACAACCGGCTCTGTACAGATCCAAAATAAATCAACCTGACAACTACATAGACAAATCAAGAAACCAAATATTAAGTACAATAGCAAGACCAACCTGCCCCGAGCTGTCCTTGACAAAAGTAGGCTCATCAGTGTAAATCTCCTGATCAAGGACCTTCCCACACGTTCCACAGCATCTGATCATCAAACATGGCAAAAATAAAAACATAGCGACACACATGCACAAGTGTTAAAGCAGCTTCATACAAATCCATTGAGCAACAATTAATAGAGTGGTCAATAAGGCCACATTCACAAACAATTATACCGGCTGGTTTTGCATCCAATTAGAAGAAGAAAGAAAGAACAGGAAGGGAGGTCTCACACGTATCCTTTGTCAGGGTCCCTAACGTATGGGCAGTAATCGGCACAGTGAGTACAGTACATTGCTGAAGAGAAGTAGACCGCTGAGGATGATCCCACTCAGATCAGCCTGCGAAAGTTTCGGTGTATTCTTCTGTTCAGCACCAAACATACAAGGAATACTCTTCGGATTGGGCGCTCAAATACAAGCTAAGGGATAGCAGACATGGATTCACATCAACATTTCTCCCCGATTCCAATCTAACAACGCATTTTATAGTAGAAACTTGACAACTAGCACGTCAGGGCGGCCTACCTCCCTGTGATGCACGCTTACCTCCGGCGGCAGAGCAGGGGAGGCCTCCCGGCCGTCGGCCCAGCGGACACCAGGAGCAGCCGCGAGGAAGCGGGCGTGGCACCGGTGGCCGGGCGTCTTCTGGTGCGGAACTGGAAGGAGGGGGGATCAAGGCCGCCGCACGGGGATGGATGATGAGGTCATAAACCCTACCTCCAAAATCGATGCTTCCTCCCTTTTTCTCCCCGGATTTGCTAAATCTGAAAATTTTCTAAACCTTAGAGGAAGGGAGGGGGCCGCGGCGGCGGCGGTGGCGCTGCCTCGGCAGAGGGAGGTAGCGGCGAGGGGAGGATAAAGCCGACGGTCCTCGTCGGCGTTGAGGGCGGCGCCGGCGAGGTGGTGGGAGGCGGTACGGGGGGAGGGGGGAGGGGGCGCGGAGGGCGGAGGAGGGGTGCTGTCTGGCGACTGGCCGGTGGCTGTGGAACGGGAGGTGGGGAGGTTAGCGGGTGGCGAAACGGGCGATACGGCCGTGCCGTGCGTGGCCCGTTTAGGCACGTTTAGCATAACGGTCAATTCCGACCCATTTAGTTGTTAGGCCTGAAATTTTTTAAAAAAAAATCAAAATAATGTATAGAATTCAAAAATATATATATATATTATAAAAATATATGATAAAATATAATAAAATTTTTTTATTAATATTCAAATGGCTGCCTCATTAAAACCTTTGGCATTTAGCCCATAAGACATGAAAAATAAAAAAATCCTACAAAACATATATATTTTTTAAAAACCAAAATAAATTTAGATATACTTATAAAATGAACTATAAAAAATTAAAAAAAACTACAAAATAAAACCATATAAGTATTAAAAATTGAAATAAAATCATATAAATATTAAGAAATGAAAATAATATTATATATATATATATATATATATATATATATATATATTAAAAATAAGCGGGTCTAACGGGTCGTACTGTGCCCTGGTCGTGTTGGGCCGGGCACGGCACTATTTGTGCCACGTTGTGCTGGCCCGTCGTGCTAGGGTGACAGCCCATGCTATCGTGTCGTGCCTCGGGCCAACCGACACGACCCATCTGGCCACCTCTAAGGGATGATAAGAGTAGGCAATTTAGGGTTTGTATGGGTGCACGAATCTTCAGGTCATCCTAGCTGTAAAAAAGTAACTTGTCTTATCTTCTTGTCTTATCTTAATCGTAATTAATAAAGATTGGGGTTTACCCCCGCAAAGAAGCAATCGCCCCACCTTAGGGCCTCACGCACGAAAAAAAAGCCTTGCCACCCTTGTCGATGTGTCCTCACCCGCTACTCTGCCCCCTCCCTCCCATTCACGCTGCGCCCTAGTTGTCGCCACCGCACTATCCTCACCCGCCGCCGAGCCGTCCTCGCCCCTCTCCCATCTCCCCCGAGCCACCCTCACCCCTCCGCGCTCCGCCCCTCGCTCGCATCCTCCGCCTCCATCACCTGTCCCTCGCATCCACTCTACCCTCACCCCTACCACATCTATGCTGCCACACCCCCTCACATCTACACTACCATCGCCCTAACGCTGCGCGGCCCCGCCCCTCACATCCATGCCACCATGGTCACCTGAGCTAGTGATGGCTTTATCCGCCCTCACCCCTCCGCGCTCTGTCCCCACCTCGCCCCTACCACCACCGCCTCCTGATCCAACACCATGGCGACGGTCCTGGTAAAGGTTCATCCGTCGTTGCCCAGAGGACCCCGGTTATTCCGTAAGACACAGGCCTTCTCGGTCTTATGGAGATAACTCTGGGCCTCAAGTAAATAAAATCCAAGTTAACTCCATCTAAGTCGGAAGACTTGACTGAAACTAGAGCCCCAGTGATCAGTCATACTGCTCCTCTACAAGTACTACATGATGATCGATTATCTAAACAATCAAAGTCCACACTTAGTGAGTTAAAAGGGAATTCATCAACAACGAGCATGAGACCATGTTGGCTCCCAAGATCAGCGACCAACACGCTCATACTCTCATTCAACATCATTCAAAGTTATACAACATTCATACATTGATAATCCAAAAGACATACATCATAATAGTTAAGCCTATAACTATTACATAATGGCCGACCGGCCAAATTCAAATAAGAACAATAAGTAGCAGCGGAAACGATATAAATAAACCAAAAGTCCAGCAATGGTATGCCTCATAACCCATGGTAACCGACTAGGAGTTAAATAATAGTACTACTCATCAGCATCGCCTAAATCGGCACTAACGAGCTCATCAGGCTCGAAGTCTTCCTCACTTGAATTTGCAGCAACTAGGTTAAGTACAAATGTACTCGCAAGTCTTACATAAATTAAAAATATTTATGCTTAGAAGAAAACAAAGGATGGCATTTAGTAGTTTAGTTTTGCAAAAAAACGCAACAACTTATATTCCTAGACCATCTAGTTTTCAAAAGCCCATTTGTAAACCATTTCTAAAGAAGAAGGTTTCACAAGATATAGATAAATGTATCGATCAATCAATATCAAAGTGGTTGTGTCGGGACCCAAATATGCAAATCTGGACCCTCTGTGTATTCTGCACTAGTCCAGGATCACGCTAGTGCACACAGTGTCAACATCGATGAAATATCACATCCATACTACGAATATAAGAATAAACGAGTACTTTGAATAACAAATAATTGTTGAGACCTTACGGTCGAGTTTTACATTTATTAAGCCATGCAAGGCTAACAATAAAGAAATAAATGCAGCGGAAACGAAATAAACTCCAGTGGCTCCCATCAATTTACCACAGTAACCGATCGATCAAGACCCTAACGATCAACCTTCGTGAGACCTCTTCTTCAAAAGCGGCGATTTACTCCTCCACTTCTGTTGATTTGTTTAGCAAGAGTGAGTACACACCGTACTCGCAAGTCATACCACAGAATGCATTTATACATGATGGCTTATTCCAAAGGAATGGCTTTTGTGGTTATTTTGCGGAAATGCAACATTTGCAATTGAATACAAATAATAGATTGAAAGCATAATTCAAAACAAATAGACAATAATAAGTTAACAATTGATTTCACAAAAGACACACAGTCTAATCAAGTTATTCATACAGCTGCACAAGTTATCTCACACAGCTGGCCCTTCCCATTTGTTTTTATGAAAATCTACCCCTCGTGTGAAATTCCTGAGCATGTCCATAACCGAGGACGCGGCTATTCGAATAGATTGGTTTAAACTCTGCAGAGGTTGTACACTTTACCCACACGATACAATCAGTGTAGCTAGCACTGACCATAACAAAACCTTTCAGAGACTTCATCTCAAACAATGACACTCCCGATGTGCTTTCCTGCCGTTCAATTTGTACACACAGCCCTTGGAACGACACACACCGTTGGACAGGGATGCAGCGAACCGTCCCGCGATGAGACATATCACACCTCCAGCCCATCACACAGTTTAAATACAACCTGAGTTGTCAATGTCAAGACTCCATAACTTACTAAGTTAGGCCCAGCCCATACTAGGCATGTGGTCGTACAGTAAGGCCTAGTTCAATGGCGCACAAAGTTAAGTCCTTAATTGACCAAGGCAAGACTTCCAGTTTTAACCCAAATCACAAAGTTTAAAACACACAGTTCCACCATTCACACAGATCCACCACTTGCCTCAGTCCAAATCTTTTCCCACCCTGTTGATTAAGTGCAACACATGCCATCACGAGTAACAGCACACAGCACACACAGTTTCATCACATAGTTCCATAATCACTTAGTCAAGTTTATAATTGCAACTCACATGAAATGATGACTCGTGGCATGGCTAAGTAGTCTAATCGTATCTAATCATCCCACATTGGTGCTACGATAATACCAACTAATAATTAACCCAACTTAGGGTGACAAGAGATCATGTCATACAATAGGCAAGGTGGCATAACAATTTGGATTAATAACTACACTCAAAAGCATTTAAATAAATACTTGAAATAGAATGCAATACATTGAAACAAAGTATTTTGAAAACTAGGTTCAATATGATCAAAGGTATAACTTGCCTTGGAATAGATCTAGATATTGGTCTTGGTCTTGAGGTGCTCCTTCTTCTGCAAAATTCCCCGAAGTATCGACGTCTACTCGCAAACGAGACAAAAGAAACAAAAACAAATAAATAACAGTGTCAAAATAACTCCAAAAATTCAAATAAAATTCACCATTAAATAGATCTTAATTTTATATAAATTTACAGATTTGAATGGGCTCAATCGGAGTTCGGATGCAAAAGATATGGGCTTTGGAAGTTTGAAAATTAAATAAAACCCTAATTTCGATTTTATTGAATTTCCCGAATTATTTTTATAAAGGAAAATCGAATTATTGCGCAATGCTTGCGTCAGCCGATAATTTCTGAAAAAAGAAATAGATTTAAAAAGAAATCTGACATGTGGGCCCCACATGTCGGGCCTCGGTTCACGGTGGACCGAGTGCACCGAACCGAGGAGATCTGCGCGGTGGACCGAGCCACGCGACGCGCGTCTTTGGCGCCGATCTGGCGCCACGCGGCCCACACACCAAAGACCGGCCGACACTTGAATGGCGACAACGGCGGCGGTGGCGCTCGGGACCCGATGGTCACCGGCGAACGGTGGCGACTCGCCGGCAGTGGAGGGTACTAGATTGTTTCCCGTGCTATTGCGCACTCAGGGGTGCCCTTACCGTGCCGGCAACGACGGCGGTGGCGGCCGTGGCGGAAGCGGCGGTGAAGGCTCGGGTTTTGTCAGGTGGGTGCTCCGGCGATGCTCCGGCGACGAGGAGGTGCGCCCGAGGTAGCCTGGGACTTGCTGAACACGGTGGTGGAGTCGGCGAGGCAAGGGCGGCGACGAAGGCGGCGCAATTCACCGGAGAAGAAGCTCGGCCGAAAACCCTAAAACTCGAAATGCGGCGGCTCTAGAGCGATCGGGGCGACGAGGGTGGCGGCTTTGGGTTGCGGAGGTCCGCGCGGTGCTGAGGGGGTATTTATAGGCCCGGAGACGCCGAGATTTGGAAACCCCCAAATCGGGTCCGAAACGGCCGCGATTTGAATTTCTGAGATTCGGCGAGATTGAAACCGATTCGGGGTTTGATTTGGTTTGGAACGGATAAGAAATCAACCGAGGGACAATTTGGTGGGGTCGACGCGAAGAATCAGGAACTGAATCGGTTTTGTCGGACGACCTTGAAGCTCCAGCAATGGCGGGCGAGGCGCGGCGCGAGGAAGAAGAAGCTCCGCGGAGATGACGACTTCGGGCGGTCCCACCCGGCAATGAGAGCGAGGGCGAAGTGGCGCAATACCGTGCGATGGAAATCCAACGGTAGGAAGCGCGCGAAGGCGGCGAAATAGCGAGATCGTGGACGAAACCACGCGGCGATCATCCAACGGACGAAGGCGGGGTTGAGCGCGTGCGTCCGATCGGAAACGAGGGCACGCGTCAAGCATCCAACTGACGAGCGCGGCGGGCGAGATGGGTCGGCTCACATCGAATAGTGTTGGGCTTCGCCCAAGATCGCATTCAAAGGATTTTCTTTTGATTTTTATTTTAAATAAATCCAGAAAATGCAAATAGCCAATAGAAAATAGCAAATGACTTTGGAAAAATTCCAGAAAATTCTATAAAATATATCCAAGCATATAGAATCTAAATAAAATAGTTTTGACAATTGTTGATGTTGGGATTAAACACATTAAATCAGTTTGTCCTTAAAGTCCATATTAAGCTTTTTAATTTAATATTCAAATAAATCCAAATGGTGAATTTTCTCACTACCCCTATTTAAAAGATTTTTAAAGCTCTGAAAATTGGGATGTTACAAACCTCCCCCCTTAAACGAATCTCGACCCCGAGATTCTGGCTCGCTAGAGAAAAGGCTGGGGAACTCGGCTTTCAACTCTTCTTCACGTTCCCACGTTGCTTCTCCTTCTGAGTGGTTACTCCATCGACTTTGCGTAAACGAATCGGTCTTGCTTCAGTGCGGCGCTCTGCGACATCCAAAATCTGACAGTTGTTCTTTGTACGTGAGATCTTCCTTCGCTCAATTGACTCAACGGTCCGCTCTTTTAACACACGAAGACACTTCTTCAGCTGAGAGACATGAAAGACATCATGCACTCCTGCTAACGACTGTGGTAGCTCCAACTGGTACGCAACTTCTCCTCGGCGTTCCAAAATCTTGAATGGACCCACATACCTTGGAGCAAGCTTCCCTTTGGTGTGGAATCTCTTAACACTTCTAAGCGGAGTAACTCGAAGATACACAGAATCCTCTGGTTCAAAGCTGAGGTCACGACGACGATTATCGGCATAACTCTTTTGCCTGGACTGGGCTGTCTTTAGCCTTTCTCTGATCATAGCAACTTGTTCTTCGGCTTCCTGAATAATATATGGTCCGAACACTACACGTTCAGCTGTCTCTGACCAATTTAATGGAGTTCTGCAGGCACGACCATACAAAGCTTCAAACGGTGACATCTGCAGACTGGCTTGATAACTGTTGTTGTACGAGAATTCTGCATACGGCAAACTCTTATCCCAACTGGTAGCATTTGCTAAGGCACAGGCTCTCAACATATCTTCTAATATTTGATTGACTCTTTCAGTCTGTCCATCTGTCTGTGGGTGATAAGTAGTACTGAAATTCAGATGAGTTCTCAGGGCTTCATGTAGACTCTGCCAGAAACGAGAGGTGAACTTAGATCCTCGATCTGACACTATCTTCTTAGGCACACCGTGCAGACTGACTATTTTTGACATATACAACTCTGCCAAGCGGTCTCCTGAGTAAGTGGTCTTGACTGGTAAGAAATGGGCAACCTTAGTCAAACGGTCCACTATTACCCAAATCGAATCATATCCTGATTGAGTCTTGGGTAAACCGGTAATAAAATCCATACCGATCTCTTCCCACTTCCATTCTGGTATCTTCAGCGGTTGTAGCAAACCTGCTGGTTTCTGATGCTCTGCCTTTACTTTCTGACACACGTCGCATAAGGCAACGAACTCTGCGACGTCTCGCTTTAAGTTTGGCCACCAAAACTTATTCTTAACATCCTGATACATCTTAGTACTTCCAGGGTGAATCGAATACTTTGAGTCATGGGCTTCCTTCAGTATCATCTGTCTCAATCCATCAATATCTGGTACACAGATACGTCCATTGATCCACAATGTATCCTGATCATCCACGGTAAAGTCTTTAAATTTTCCTTCTGCCATCTTCTTCTTGAGGTCGGCAAACTTAGAATCCTTGGGTTGGGCTTCACGAATCTGTTTCTCTAAAGTAGATTGCACTTCCAAACTGGCCACAAATCCTTCCGGAACAACTTCTAGCTGTAGCTTCTGGAATTCCTCCTGAAGTTCCGAACACAACTCTTTCACTTCCAGAGCATTGCAGTAGCTCTTACGATTTAGTGCATCTGCAACTACATTGGCCTTACCAGGATGGTAATAGATTCCAAGATTATAATCCTTTATTAATTCCAGCCATCTTCTTTGTCTCATGTTCAAATCGGTGAGTGAATATGTACTTGTGCTCTTATGATCTGTAGACTTCACAATGATTCTGATGAGATAATGACGCCAAATCTTCAAAGCATGCACTACGGCAATAATTCCAAATCATGGGTAGGATAATTCTCTTCATGAGGCCTTAATTGCCTTGACGCATAAGCGGCGCCTCTTCCTTCTTGCATAAGGACACATCCTAATCCTTGACGCGAAGCATCACGGTGAGATATCAAAATCCTTCGATATCCCAGAAAAACTAGCATCGGGTCAAGTCAAACGCTTCTTCGATTCTTGAAAACTCTCTTCACATGCTGGGGTCCAAATGAACTTCTTCTCTTTCTTCAATGATTGCGTAAGAGTCTTAGCAATCGTTGAGAATCCTTCAATGAAACGACGATAGTATCCCGCCATTCCCAAGAAACTACGAATTTGAGTAACCGTCTTGGGCTACTCCCAATTCATTACAGCTTTAACCTTTCCGGGATCAACTGCTACTCCTTCGGCTGTCATCACATGACCGAGAAAATCAACTTTCTCCTTCCAAAAGTCACACTTGCTAAACTTGGCATACAACTGATGCTCTCTGAGCTTCTCTAGGATTAATCTCAAATGGTCTGCATGCTCTTCTTCTAACTTTGAGTAAACCAAAATATCATCAATGAATACCACTACAAACTTATCCAAGTATTCCATGAATACTTTGTTCATCATGTTCATGAAATAAGCAGGGGCATTAGTCAGACCAAACGACATGACTAAAAATTCATAATGTCCATACCGGGTTGAGAAAGCGGTCTTAGGTACATCCTTAGGACAAATCTTCAACTGATGGTAACCTGATCGCAGATCGATCTTGGAGAATACCCCGGATCCTTTCATCTGGTCGAACAGATCATCAATTCTGGGCAAAGGGTATTTGTTCTTGATGGTGACTTCATTAAGAGAGCGATAATCGATGCACATCCTCATGCTTCCATCTTTCTTCTTGACAAACAAAATTGGCGCTCCCCATGGCGACGAACTAGGTCTTACAAAACCTTTCTCTAGTAGTTCTTCTATCTGCTTCTTCATTTCCACAAGTTCATCGGCTGGCATCCGATAGGGTCTCTTGGAAATTGGTGCTGTTCCTGGCACTAGATCGATGACAAACTCAATGTCACGGTCCGGTGGCATTCCTGGTAATTCTTCTGGGAATACGCCTGGGTAATCTCTGACTACAGGTACATCTTCCAAGGAAACTGTCTTCAGATGGTTGACTACCAAATGTCCATCACGTACCGAGGTGGCCAGAAATTCCACTTTCTTTCCTGTGGTATCCTCTATTGTTACGGCTCTTCGACCACATTCTAGCACTGCTTTGTGTTTGGATAACCAATCCATACCAAGGATGACATCTATGGTTTGAGTATCTAGAACTATTAGGTTGGCTAGAAACTCAACTCCAGCTATGAGTAACCTAGCTCCTAAACATCCAACTTTAGAACTTAGCTCTACTCCAGGCGACTGGACTAACAGAGTATGCTTAAGATGCATAACTTCCAATTTGTTCTTAGTTGCAAAAATTCCAGAAACAAACGAATGCAAAGCTCCAGAATCAAACAGAACTGATGCAGGTACTGAATTTACTAGAAACTTACCCAGTACAACGTCGGGTGCTTCCTGGGCTCCTTCCAGAGTGACGTGATTGACACGGCCTCTGACCACTGATTGCGGTGCTCCTCCGGATTGACCGGTAGATTGAGAAGTTCCTTGATGGTTGCCTTGTACTGGCGTCTTGGCTGGTGTGTTCCCAAGGTTGAAGCGTACTGGAGTAATAGTCCCATTCTGCGGACATCGGTTGGCGAAATGCCCTGGCTGACGACAGGTAAAGCAAACTCTGGGTACACTATGTGGGTTGCTGACTGGATTGGGGTTGACTAGTGCGGGGTTGCGGAAGTTCTGAGCAACTAGACGAGGTGCTGAAGTTGGTGCAGGTGCTCTGGCAGAATTCTGTGGTGGAAAACGGCTAAACTGCGGTGGAATCATTCTTGCCTTCAGCTGGGGTTGGTGACTTCCTTGTTGAGCCATTCTGCGCTTACGGTGATCTTCCAATTCCTTGCGCTTATCCTCAAGAATCAAAGCCTTGTTGATCAATTCTTGGAAATCAGGAAAAGTGTGGGCGATCAAGTTGACTTGAAGTCCAGTGTTTAATCCTTTCAGAAAACGACTCTGGCGAGCCTTGTCGGTGGCGACATCTTCTGCAGCATATCGAGCAAGTTGAGAGAATTTGTTGAGGTAGTCAGTCACTGACATTCCTCCTTGCTTGAGAGCACGGAATTCATCCTTCTTCAGATCCATGATTCCTTCTGGCACATGATACTGGCGAAGAGAAGTTGTGAACTCTTCCCAAGTAATGTCTTGCGGTGTTCCATGCGCTGCACAAAAGTTTTCCCACCATTCGGCAGCAATGCCTTTCATCTGGTGAGTGGCGTACAGAACTTTCTCATGATCGCTGCATTGAGTGATTAGCAGTTTCCTCTCAATGACACGAAGCCAATCATCAGCTTCTACTGGTGAGACATGTCTAGAGAAAGTTGGTGGACGGGTTCTCATAAACTCGGCCAACTTAGATGATCCATTGTGACCATGAGCAACTGGGGCTCCATTGTGATGCTGATTGTTGTGATTCTGGTTATTCATAGCTTGCATCTGGTTCATCATGGTATACATCAGCTGAGTCTGAGCTGCCATGAATGCTCCAAAATTCTGCAGATCAATTGAAGGTGCTTGTGGTGGAACTGCTTCTACGGGGGTCTGCTCCTGTCCCTCTGACAGTGGAGTATCGGAACCACTTGCAATAGCTTGACGAGTCTGAACCATCTGGTGAATCTCTAGGGGTTAGATAAGGTAGCAAGCACAAGATGAGTTGTAGAACTAATCGGGGTAGATAAAACCTAACAACATATTTTAAGAAAGCTCAACTGAAACTCTTATATTGATTAAGATAATAGTATGGCTTGCAACAAATGCCTAAGGGCCTCTGCAGCTCATACTTGCACACAAAAATAAGGACGAACCTAAGCACACAAAACTACCGCCTAAAGGGCGACTCAAGACTTAATACTGGCTAAGCCTGAAACAACTCGAACAGACTACTCGATTAAATAGCCTCCGTAGCCTTGACGGTGCTCCCTTTCTTGTAGACTCGAAAGTGAGCCGCATCCTCAAACCGATCTTGATGTCCCGGCCGGTGTAACAGAGCGGTGTCTCTCGTGCAGTGCTGGTTTCCTCCGCTCTGCTGGCTCTTCTGGTTCAGCCGGTCCATCAGCTTCTTATGGGTCTTCCTCTTTAGTGTCTTCTTCGTGATCATACCGTCCATAAAGAGTTTCTTCCAATATGACGATCCTCTCCTCGGCTCTCTGAAGAGTCTCGTAGGCACACTCCAGCTCTGTAGCGGCTAACTCCAACGACTCCTCTTGAGCAATGCGAACGGGCAAGATGCACAACGGTGGCGTTGCCTTCTCCCTCCGTAGACGGAAAATGTGCAGCAAGATCCACGTCAGAAGTGCGGGGATGGTAACGGAAAACTGTGTCACGAAGCTCTCGAGAGTAGATGTTGCAGATCCTCAGGATGGCAAGGCGCGAAGACTCCTGGATTGCTTCAATCCAAACACTCCCTCGAGTTGAGATGTTCAGTGGTTTGCTTGCCTTGGTGTTCCTCCTGGCGTAGACGGTCAAATGGCAGATCACTCCACGATCTCGGCCGTTCACGATCCAAGCATTGCCACGATACAATGGACGGTCAAACCCTCCAAGTACTTGTAACAGCTTCCAAAGCTCAGCGGCAAGTCCTCCCTTGCGCTCTCCATAACTCTGAAGACGAGGCATCTGTCAAGATGGACAAGGATATGAAAACAACTTCAAAATAGCGGGGAAAGAAAGAATTTCAGCAATAGTTGAGTCAAGAGAGACATGAGATGAGTTAAAGAGTTCAATTAATCTTGTCAGTTAATATTTGCTTTAGAAAATAATTTTGGACTCACTAAGAACGGCCAATCTAGCTAAGGTCAAGACCTACAGTCAACCTGGCTCTGATACCACCTCTGTCGGGACCCAAATATGCAAATCTGGACCCTCTGTGTATTCTGCACTAGTCCAGGATCACGCTAGTGCACACAGTGTCAACATCGATAAAATATCACATCCATACTACGAATATAAGAATAAACGAGTACTTTGAATAACAAATAATTGTTGAGACCTTACGGTCGAGTTTTACATTTATTAAGCCATGCAAGGCTAACAATAAAGAAATAAATGCAGCGGAAACGAAATAAACTCTAGTGGCTCCCATCAATTTACCACAGGCAACTGACTGGGATCAAGACCCTAACCATCAACCTTCGTAGACCTCTTCTTCAAAAGCGGGCGACGACTCCTCCACTTCTGTTGATTTGTTTAGCAAGAGTGAGTACACACCGTACTCGCAAGTCATACCACAGAATGCATTTATATATGATGGCTTATTCCAAAGGAATGGCTTTTGTGGTTATTTTGTGGAAATGCAACATTTGCAATTGAATACAAATAATAGATTGAAAGCATAATTCAAAACAAATAGACAATAATAAGTTAACAATTGATTTCACAAAGGACACACAGTCTAATCAAGTTATTCATACAGCTGCACAAGTTATCTCACACAGCTGGCCCTTCCCATTTGTTTTTATGAAAATCTACCCCTCGTGTGAAATTCCCGAGCATGTCCATAACCGAGGACGCGGCTATTCGAATAGATTGGTTTAAACTCTGCAGAGGTTGTACACTTTACCCACACGATACAATCAGTGTAGCTAGCACTGACCATAACAAAACCTTTCAGAGACTTCATCTCAAACAATGACACTCCCGATGTGCTTTCCTGCCGTCTAATTTGTACACACAGCCCTTGGAACGACACACACCGTTGGATGTGGGATGCAAATGAACCGTCCCCGCGATGAGACATATCACACCTCCAAATTTCATCACACGCTTTAAATATAACTTTGAGTTGTCAATGTCAAGACTCCATAACTTACTAAGTTAGACCCAGCCCATACTAGGCATGTGGTCGTACAGTAAGGCCCAGTTCAATGGCGCACAAAGTTAAGTCCTTAATTAACCAAGGCAAGACTTCCAGTTTTAACCCAAATCACAAAGTTTAAAACATACAGTTCCACCAAGGCAAGGTGGCATAACAATTTGGATTAATAACTACACCCAAAAGCATTTAAATAAATACTTGAAATAGAATGCAATACATTGGAACAAAGTATTTTGAAAAATAGGTTCAATATGATCAAAGGTATAACTTGCCTTGGAATAGATCTAGATATTGGTCTTGGTCTTGAGGCGCTCCTTCTTCTGCAAAATTCCCCGAAGTATCGACGTCTACTCGCAAACGAGACAAAAGAAACAAAAACAAATAAATAACAGTGGCAAAACAACTCCAAAAATTCAAATAAAATTCACCATTAAATAGATCTTAATTTTATATAAATTTACAGATTTGAATGGGCTCAATCGGAGTTCGGATGCAAAAGATATGTGCTTTGGAAGTTTGAAAATCAAATAAAACCCTAATTTGGATTTTATTGAATTTCCCGAATTATTTTTATAAAGGAAAATCGAATTATTGCGCAATGCTTGCGTCGGTAGATAATTTCGAAAAGAAATAGATTTAAAAAGAAATCTGACATGTGGGCCCCACATGTCAGTCTCGGGGTTCACGGTGGACCGAGTGCACCGAACCGAGGGAGATCTGGCGCGGTGGACCGAGCCACGCACGTGTGTGCTTGGCCGATCTGGCGCGACATGCCGCCACACCAAGACTGGCCGACACCGCGCCGAGCCGGGCGATAACGGCGGGCGGTGGCGCTCGGGACCGATGGTCACCGGCGAACGACGGCGACTCTTCGGCAGCGATGGTACCAGATTGTTCCCGTGCTATTGCGCTTTCGGGGTGCCCTACCGTAGCCGGTAACGATCGTATGACGGCGGCGAGGAAGAAGCGGCGGTGAAGGCTCGGGTTTTGTCGAGCGGGTGCTCCGGCGATGCTCCGGCGACGAGGAGGTGCGCCCGAGGTAGCCTGGGACTTGCTGAACACGGTGGTGGAGTCGGCGAGGCAAGGGCGGCGTCAAAGGCGGTGCAATTCACCGGAGAAGAAGCTCGGCCGAAAACCCTAAAACTCGAAATGCGGCGGCTCTAGAGCGATCGGGGCAACGAGGGTGGCGGCTTTGGGTTGTGGAAGTCCGGGCGGTGCTGAGGCGGTATTTATAGGCCCGGAGACGCCGAGATTTGGAAACCCCCAAATCGGGTCCGAAACGGCCGCGATTTGAATTTCCGAGATTCGGGGAGATTGAAACCGATTCGGGGTTTGATTTGGTTTGGAACGGATAAGAAATCAACCGAGGTACGATTTGGTGGGGTCGGCGCGAAGAATCAGGAACTGAATCGGTTTTGTCGGACGACCTTGAAGCTCCAGCAATGGCGGGCGAGGCGCGACGCGAGGAAGAAGAAGCTCCGCGGAGACGACGACTCGGCGCCGGTCCCACCTGGCAGCGAGAGCAAGGGCGAGCGGGTGTAGCGCCGTGCGATGGAAATCCAATGGCTGGAAGCGAGCGCGGGCGAGCGAGCGAGCGAGATCAGCGGACGAAGCCACGCGGCGATCATCCAACGGACGAAGGCGGGGTTGAGCGCGTGCGTCCGATCGGAAACGAGGGCACGCGTCAAGCATCCAACGGACGAGCGCCACGGGCGAGATGGGTCGCTCACATCGAATAGTGTTGGGCTTCGCCCAAAGATCGCTCCAAAGGATTTTCTATTGATTTTTCTTTTAAATAAATCCAGAAAACACAAATAGCCAATAGAAAATAGCAAATGACTTTGGAAAAATTCCAGAAAATTCTATAAAATATATCCAAGCATATAGAATCTAAATAAAATAGTTTTGACAATTGTTGATGTTGGGATTAAACACATTAAATCAGTTTGTACTTAAAGTCCATATTAAGCTTTTTAATTTAATATTCAAATAAATCCAAATGGTGAATTTTCTCACTACCCCTATTTAAAAGATTTTTAAAGCTCTGAAAATTGGGATGTTACAGGTTGTCCCCTTTGGTAAACTAAGATGCATGAACATCTCATTCATGTCGAACCAAGTTATAATCATGTCAACTTTTAGTTTCAACTCTAACGATGGCGCATCCCAAACCAAGTGTTGTCCATAACCGTGGACATGACTATTCGAATAGATTAAACTTTGTAGAGGTGTACTACTTTACCCACACGACTCGACTATCCCGTAAGCCTCCGGATGCCTTCGGATAATGACACACTTCCTTAGGTATGCTGGCCGGGGAAAATCGAGGTACAATCATTTTTAGAAAGAAAGCCCAATTGACACAAGTCCCCCTTACGAGGTATTCCCATACTTAGTAAAAGCTACGGATAGCGCTTTCTAAGTGGGTTCACAAGTTGTATTGGATATACCGATGCAATGTAAATAAACGAAAAATAGTGCTCCCATGCAGACTTTAGAAAATTACATCGGCTCCTATGGACAAATGATCAACACAAGTGTCCTTACACCACCTGGGACTTAACACAATAAAAACTTCCCCTTACTTAACCACACGTTACCCATATCTCGCGTGTGATAGCACGATTGTTACTTGAAATGACAGCCCATGGCCCGGTCCTAACGGTCTGAACAAGACAACCATAAGCCCGAGTCTCGTGCATAACAACACCCACACTACTACCACTTGTCCAGACCCAAAACCATTTAACAACAACAAAGTTTGACTCAACAACCAGATACAACGATTTGGATAAAAGCAAATATAAGAAAAGTTATATGTCTCCCATAATTGACGAGGTAATCCCGTCAATTGATCTAATGCATTTTCTAAACTCGCAATGGCTAAGCATTCAACACATAACATTCTTATCATCACAAGCATCTATCTTAAGCATAATTATAAGGTAATTATCAAGGATAACCAACAACTATAGGACATAGCTAACTACTCACAACATATCGATATACGAAAAATAGCATGCAAGCAATATCTTTGCATTTCAAACATTAGTGTATTAAATTTGGGATCAATATGATGCAAAAAGAAAGTTCAAATGCTGTTTGCCTTGCCAAAAGTTCAGTTGCTCACTCTCGGTGGCGAATGAGTCTGCGTTGATCGCTTCGGGCTCTATAGAATTAACGACATCGACAAACACCGAGAAATACCACAAAAATAAAAGTGCTAAAAATGCATGATTTTTCTACAGTGGCTAGTGCATGATTTTATATGAATTTAGGTAAAAAGAATTATTCCATTTGGATTTAGTATGTGAGAGTTATAGCAGTTTGAAAGTTAATTTTCAGGAAAATTCAAATTAAATTAGAACTGTTACTGTTCACCGAATTTAATTATTTGGTAAAAATATGCAGAGTAGTGGTAGATACAAGGATTACATAGGTAAATAGGGAATACAATTATAAGTTCAAAATATATTGGTTCATCTCATTTGGAGTTTTTATGATTTAGTTATGAATTTTCAAAGTTATCAACAATTAATAGTGTAAAAATAATTCAGTTTTGGATCATTTTCCACAAACTATATTTTCTGGGGCAGAGACACATATGAAACCTATTTTTTTAAAATTAAAGTTCACTTAAAATGAGAATTACCAAAATTGGTTTCACTGGATTTGAAGTTAAGATGAATTAGTTATCCATTTTTGAAGTAATACAAATTTTTAGTGTGCAAATAATTAGATTCCCAATTTTCTAAAGCATTTATTCCTTTTCTTATCGAGGGCTACGCTAGCCATAGCCACTGACTGATGGGGTTCGATGAATAGTTCATTTTTCATTTAAACTCTAATTTAAATACCGAACTGACATGTGGGACCCGTCCGTCAGTGACTCTATTCTACGAACTTGGTCCACCGGTGCACGTGCACAGCGCACGGCGCTTAAGCAGCTAGGCCCACAAGTCAGCCTCTAACACATTACTCTTATCTCTTCAGTTTTATGTGCACGGGACTCACGTGTAAGTGTCTCATTAACGCGACTAAGACAGTCATTTAATGCTAATCATTATCGTTAACGCCTAATCATCCTGCTATAGGAACGGTCCGCGATCGACGAATGGATTTCCGTCCGCGTGCTATCCCAGCGGCTCGTCGGTGCTACGCGCCACAGCGGCACCGACCAAGGGCTGGGATAGCTGCACAATAGTACTGCGCACATTTGGGTGGTGGTGGCGACGTTTGAGGTGGCCCGTACCAGCGACTAGTCAGAGTGGAGCGGCGCTACTACTTACGGCGAACATGCATGTGCCAAGTGAGCTCTACAACATCCATACAAGTGGGTGCCAAAGCTTCCTAGGGACTAAGTGAGGTTACCTGAGCAATGGGGAGGAGTAGAGCTGGTCGGAGAAGGTCGGGGTTGGGCTGGCGATGAAGAGGGTGACGGCGGCGGCACGGCTTCACGAGGAGAGATTGTTTTGGGCTACAAGGAAGAGGATGAAGCTTCGGGTAGCTTAAGGACCATTAGAGGATGCTCTAATAACAAGGAATCGAAGAATACATTACGGGATCAAGGTGGGAGGTGAAGAGTTGTTCTTCGGCCGAAAAATGAACTAGCTTCAAATCCACGAAAACTTATCGTGCATTGATGAAATTGATTGAGGGGTTCTGCTTAGTACGTGTAACATCCCAAATGTGGATTTGTGTTTCAAATGTATAAAAATGAGGATAAATTAAAAGTTTTCTCACATCTGGATGTTTTTGATCCGTTCTATAATTCTTGTACAGGGATTGTGGAAAAATCAAACTCAAAATCCTCAATTGACTCCAATCAAAAACCTCCTTGGCAAAAATCTTGTGCCAAACCTCTGTGAATATTTTTTTCGAGTTCTAGGGAGGCTTGGTAACACCTCTGAATTATTTCATAATTTTTAGAAATTATTTGATAATTTTAGAGGCAAGTCAAACCAAGTCAAAGCTTGGTCAAACCATAACTCCAACCTTCTGGAATTTCTGGAGAAAGAATGCAATGCATGAAAATCTCTGGAAATTTTATGTAAGGTTAATCCTTAAGTCAGCAACCTCCAGTTAAAATTTTATAATTTTTGGGGCTGGTTTGCTATCTTAAGCAAATCCTCCAAAAAATCAGCTGTTAATTCAAACCCTAGCTGGTTTTCACTGTTCCTTGGTTCGAATCAGACTCGGGCTCGAGTCACTTGACTTGGTTCAATCAACTAACTGCACCGCCACGGTCGATCGAGCGCGAGCGTTGTGGGTCGTTGGATCGACATCGAACGACCCACGATCGCGTGAACGTTCGGACTATCCGAACGCAGCGATCCATGTGTACCGTAGGATTCTAGATCGATGGCTCATATTGGCATGAACGTTCGGACCGTTCGAATGCCTCGCGCAGTGTGAGCCGTAGGATCCAGATCGACAGCCCGGATCGAGCGAACGTTCAAACCGTTCCAATCGTCCTTTCTCATTTGAACCGTTCGATTTAGATCCAACGGTGGCCGCGTCGTCTCCTTCCTCGAGTCTGAGCATGCGTTTGAGTCTAGCCATGGCGTAAGCAGAGGAGAAGGGCGCAGCGTTGGGTCACCTCGGTGATCACCTTTTAACGGCTCTCTCTGCTCACATTAAATGCCCGTCGTGCACCGCCCTCAAATGTCCATAGCTCAACTGCTCCCGTCGCTCTCCCATGGCAGGTTTGACCCGAGAGGGCTTATTGCCGTTGCCCTCTGCCTTCTCAGCTATTTAAGCTCCATTGCTTCCCCTTTGGCTTCCTTTAGCATTTTCACACCTCTAGCTAGCACCTCAGTGCTTGTTTGAGCTTGAATCACCCGAAAACATTTCGGCTACCATTGACAAGTTTCAAGCTCACGGTGAAGGCGGTACAACAGTGACTCCTTCCATTTCTTGCTCCCTCTGCTCCCTCTTTAATCACTTGAGCTTAACCCTCGCTCAATTTCACTTATCTTCCTCAGGATTTGGCTGAATCGGAGATTCCCTATTTTCGGTCGAAAGCACCATTTTTGTCACCGGAGCAGCTCCAACTTTTCTCTGTGCCTCTCCCGTGCTAAGGTAGCTCCACATTAGTCCCTAGGTGCTTGGCACACGCTTACTTGGACCGCAACAGAGCTTCTTTGCATTTTTCATTTTTCGGCCATTTTTGTCACCTCTGTAAACTCCAGCTTGCCGGTGTTCTAGACCGCCGCAGCCGTAATTTTTGGTTCCATTGTGTGCGTAAAACTATTGTGGATCCATTTTGGGCCATAGCTCGCGCCGCCGTGACCAGAGTTGCCGGCGGTGAGCCTCCTTTCGCCGTCGTTTTGTTGGACAAAACTGGGCGCGAGCTTTTGAACGTGGTTCGCTGTGGACCGTCGATCTTTAGATCTACGACCCAGGATCGCGTGAACGTTCGGATCGCTCGCACGCTTTGATCCGTGGACCGTTGGATCCAAGATCAACGGTCCCTATTCGAGTAACCGTTCGGACCATCCGAACGGTTCGATCCGCGTGGATCGTTGGATCCAAGATCAACGGCTCATATGCGTGTCAACGTTCAGACCGCCCGAACGCTTCGATCCACGTGAACCGTTGGATCCAAATCCAACAGTGAACGTATGAGCCGTGTGAGCCGTGTGAGCCGCGTGCGCGCGTTGTCCCATGGACTTGGACCGTTGGATCCAAGATCAACGATCCAAGTTCGTCCACGTCGTTTTAATTTCGGATTTTCTCGAAAGTATTATTTGTTAACTGAAAAATGAAATTAACTTGTAAAATGCATAACTATTTTATTTTAATTCCTTTTCAGTCGATTCACATTTTGTTAGTTATGTTTTTTTAACTAAACTTTAATCTAAAATTGTTTCTAACCTCATTATAGCTCCAGAAATTTTTGCGAAGATTTTAGTTGCAATGAATAGTAGTATTTGTGATTTATAAGGCTGAGCAGATTTGTTTTGCTCATATCTTTTACATTAAGAATCGAAATCAATTGGTTCTTATTGCTAAATTCCTTATAAATCATGCTCTTGCTGCTGCAAAATTTTCAAAGCATTCGGATAAAGTTTGATGTTGAGTCTTTGTGTTTTCTTCGTTCTTATCGGCTCTTTTTCGCTTTCTCGTTAGGTTCCGAAGAGCACATTGATAACCTAAGTGATCCTCTGCAACATCTTGAACAACAACAACTAGGCAAGTTGTTTGATCATGTTAATCCCAGTATTTTTCAAGTCTAATATATCGTTTGCAACTTGTATGTATGCATTGCTATGTTGTGTTAAATTATGATTAGTGGATCCTATAGTTGCATAATCTGTAGGAATTGATTATCCTCTACTACCATGAGCCTAGCTTATTTGCTGTGATTTGAGTTCGACGGATGAGCTCTTGTCACTTAGTAGATTGCGATTTGAAATTGCTTAGAAATGCTTAGTTTCGGTTGTAATGGACGATCATCAATTTAGTCGATGATCTTGATTACACATCTAATTATTACACCTTTATGTCCAGCACTTGTGCTTTGTTATTTTGTAAAGTCAAAATCTGAAAATGAAAAATTGATTTAGACTTGGGTAAGTGGTTGGATGGTGGGTTATTGGGTTTGCGGATGTCTTGCCTAAGTCAACAAGGACCGAACATCTTGTGTCACACTCTCCAAGCAATTTTGCGTGCTAACCATGCGAGAGGGATATGAGACCTCTCTTGAATGAGTACTTTGGCGTGTGTTATCTCCGAGTCGCAGGAGGGGGTTGTGTGTGTTGTGTGAAAAAGAATATGTGTTTTTGTGTTGGGTGTGCCGTGGTGGAGATTCCGGGTAGGTTCTCCACCTCCAGGGGCATCGCAGTTGCCCGAGGCTTTACCCGTGAGCGGTAGTTGACCGAAGCTTTCGATGACCCCGACACAACGTATGGGTTTCTATCCATACGGGCGACTCGTAGTTAATGCATAATATTGGAAATGTCTCGTAGGACTTAGCCGTGCTGGCATACCTAAGGAAGTGTGCTTAATAGCTTGGCAAAAAGGCGGTCTGGCGTGTGGGTACATTGGTACACCCATGCGGGGATAAAACTATTCGAATAGCCTCATCCTAGGTCGTGGACACGCTTGGTTAGCTTTTGCAAGAGTTAGACTACAACCTTTTAAATTAAAATCTAACACGGTTGGCATGAATGGGTAATTCATGCTATTGTTATGGTGACTATGGGTTAGTCACTTCCAGGATTGTTGTTGTCATCTATCTATTGTTATTATTGCTGTCAAGTGGTTATTTGAACATTAAAAAACAGATTTGCCAACTTGCTTTTAAATATCTATTGTTATTATTGCTGTCAAGTGGTTATTTGAACATTAAAAACAGATTTGCGAACTTGCTTTTAAATGTACTCCATTATTGCAAATAAAGATTGCTTTGTGCCGAAAATGAAACATACAACCTCCACTTAAATAAGTTTGCATGTAGCATATGTATAGGTCTGTTATTCTACACGTAAGTCTTGCGGAGTACAATTTTTGTACTCATTTGCTTTGCTTAACTATTTGTTGCAGAGGAGGAAGGTGAGCCCCAAGGGCCTCACTTTTGTGAGATGCGCTGCGGGTTTGACGACTAGCTTGACGGTCCGGTCGGTTGCCTTGTAGGTGAAGGCACACTGATTGGCTCTTTTGTTTATCGCCATCTTATGGCATTTCGCTTCCGCTGTCTAATTAGTTATTTGTATGATTTTGACCAGTCGGCCTCTCTTTTGTAATAACTATCCTTAATTTAGTTTAACTTCTGGTTTGTGCTTTTGCTTCGGTTCTATGTGAATGAATGGAATTGATGCATGACTTTTTGTAAAGAGGTGTGTATACTGCATTTCTGGGAAGTATACATGTCTCAAGTCTCAGTTTATTTTGTTTGTGATGCTAGGACCAAGTGGATGGTTAAGCATTACAAGCCTGATAAATCGAGGTCTCACAGTACGCTAAGGCACACATGGTGACGTGCAAGATTGAGGACAATACGCACTGAGCACGAAGTTGGCACGGTGATGTCCTTCGGAGAACGCTTTGGAACTACCAAGAGCACGAAGATGGTTCGAGAGCTACAAAGCAAAGTAAGAGTTGGCATTAGCCAAAATGGAAACAATATTAAAGAAGAATGAGAATGGACAAGATGGTCGGGATTTTTACCGAAGGAATGAGCAGTTGAGAGCCTCCTTCTCCTTGGCCGAAAAGAGGAGAAGTGAGTAGACACTATGGTTCAGAGTGGTTTTTACCCGGGCGAGTGACGACAATGGAGGCGGCGTGAAACGGAGGAGCTCCAGGAGTAGCCAGATCGCGCGGTGGATTGACGACATCCACTGGCGCACAGAAGGAATAGCCGGCCACGTGGCGCGCTTCACTTGCGAGCCCAACGGGATGTTGAAGGCGAAACTAACATGCGGGCCCAGTATGGCAGCGACTGAAAGACGTGCGCGTCCAAGTGCGGTGTGGCGCGGTGCAGATTAGGTGGTTGGGCTGAGCCAAGTGGTGCGGTCGGAATATTCGAACCACGTGTTTGGACGGTCCGATCGGGGGCTAACGGTCCAGATGCGTTGCGCATTCGGACAGTCCGAACGGCTCCGCTCGAATCTAACGGTTGAAATCAAATTGGACGGTCCGAGCGTGTTGGGTTCAACCAAGTAAAAGTGGCTCGGTCGGTCGCACCCGAGTCCAACAGTGCTTGGGTTGAGTCTAGGGTTTGACTGGGAATTAAAATTTAAAGCCTACTTTCACTGGGCCACTAAATTTAGCAAATAAAATCCTAAAAATCTGAAATAAATCAAAGGGGTTCCTGGGAATGTCTAGTGCTCATTAAAATTCTCAAACCTTACTATTCATTATTTAATTTGTATAGTTTATATTCAAACCTAGAATAGGTCATTGAGTTGTGTTTGAATTTTTTGAGGGTTGAAACTAGTCCTATAAATTTGGGAAAAATTATATTTATTCAATATAATTATTATAGTATTTGAATAAATTATTTCCAAATGATTATCATAAGTTTTTGTTCCTATTTTCATTTGGGAGTTCAAATTTGAAGTGTGTCTTTAACCTTTGCATAAGATTTTTCAAGTGCAATAACTTATGAAATGCTCCATAACATGATGCATGCTGATGAGATGCATACTAATTAGCATTAAATAATTTGGAGATGTGACGTGGACAATGCCTAGTGATTTCATACGAAGGGTAGATTTTCTAAAAAAATGTTGGAGTGGTGGATTGGTTGGGATTTGGTGGACTGGTTGGGAAGTGAACAGGGTTGTTCACTAGTTATTTCAAAGAACTTATTTACTTATGTACTTAATCCTTTAAATCATGCTTTTCAAGTGATTTATTGTAATTATTGTCAATACTGGTTTTTGCAAAATAACTATAAAGCTATCCTTGTTCAAGCCTTACATGAATGCTATTTGCATATATTTCCTTATGACTTGTTGAGTACTTTAAGTACTCACGGCTTTGTGCCAACGTTTACTGGATCACATGTTTATGATTTACTATCTTCGATATATACAATTTCTGTAAAACATTACGAACACATTTACTTATAAACACACTCACTATTATTGTCCTACAAAAAAACATTTACTTCGTTGTACATACTCTGTAAACAAAAAAATAAACATATTTACTTGTGTATACATTCACTTTTACTATCCTGAGAATGACCATTTACAGCGTTAGAACTGCTCGGTGAAAAACAAACTAACATATTTTACCTTACAGGTAGCTATTGTTTACTGTTCTTGTCACAAACTTTATTGTCAAAACTACAACTTGTCCATATGTGTGGTCTGGTGATAAAAGGGGAAACACCATTACTTTTCTCTTTTGCGCGTTTTATTGTCATTCGTCTACTGTTAGTTACTTCGAATAAAACGTGTCAGCCAACTACATGGTACTCTCGCAATAAAATGGTGTTTGTTTACTGTTACACGCACAACATTTTACTTCCGATATGTGTTGCGTGAGGTGCGGGAGTGTAACATCCCAAATATGGATTTGTGTTTCAAATGTAAAAAAATGAGAAGAAATTAAAATTTTTCTTGCATCACGAAGTCCAGGAGCATTTCTGTAATTCTTGTAAAGGAATTATGGAAAATCAAAATCAAGATCCTTAATTGACTCCAATCAAAAACCTCATGGGCAAAGATCTTGTGTCAAACCACTGGAAATATTTTTCCTAAGTTCCAAGGAGGCTTGGTAATACCTCTGAATTATCTCATGATTTTTAGAAATTATTTGATAATTTTTGGAGGCAAGTCAAGTTTGGTCAAACCATAATTTTCCCTTTCTGAAATTTCTGGAGAAAAATTCTGTGCATGAAAATCTTTGAAAATTTTATGAGAGGTTCCTCCTGCTGTCAGCAACCTCCAGTTAAAATTTCATAATTTTTGGAGCTTGTTTGCTACCTTAAACAATTCCTTGAAAATCAGATGTTTAAATTCAAACCCTAACTGGTTTGCACTGTTCATCGGGTTCGAATCAGACTCGGGCTCGAGCCACTTGATTTGGTTCAGTCAACTAAACGCACCGACTCGGTCGTTCGGGCGCGAGTGTTGTGAGTCGTTGGATCGGCATCGCACGGCCCGCGATCGCGTGAACGTTCGGACCATCCGAGCGCGCCGATCCATTTGAACCGTTGGATTCTAAATCGAGGGTCCACAATCGCGTGAACGTTCGGACTATCCAAACGCCTCGCACGATATGAACCGTAGGATCCAAATCAACAGCCCTTGATCAAGCGAACGGTCGAATCGTTATAATCATCCCGTTTTTTTGAACCGTTCGATTTCAATCCAACGGCTGACACATCGTCTCCTTCCTCCGGTCAGCGCGCGAGACTGAGTCCGTCCATGGCGTGAGCAGAGGAGAAAAACGCGGCGTGAAGTCACCTCCGTGATCGACTTTAAACGGCTATTTCTGTGCGCATTTAATGCCCGTCGTGCTCCTCCCTCAAGAGTCCCTTCTCCAACTGCTCCCGTCGCTCTCTCGTCCTCTAATGGCAGTGCTGACCCGAATGGAAAATCTTGCCGTTGCTCTCTGCCATTGCTCTATTTAAGCTCCATTGCTTCGCCCTTGGCTTCCTTTAGCACTTCCACAACTCCAGCTAGCACTCACAAGCTTGCTTGAGCCGCAATCGTTTGAAATCCACTCGGCCGCCATTGTTGAGTTTGAAGCTTCGGTGAAGGCGGTGCAGTAGGGGTTTTCTTATTCAAGTCTTTGCTCCCTCTGCTCCCCCTTTAGTCTCTGAAGCTTAACACTCACTCAATTTTGTTCAATTTGCTCAGGGCTTGGCTGAATTTGGATTTCCCCCTTTTCGGCCGAAATCTGCATTTCTCCTCACCCGAGCAGTCTCGACCATTCTCTGTGCATTCTTTGCGCTCAGGTAACTCCTCATTAGTCCCTAGTTGCTTGGCACCCGCTCCCTTAGACCGCAGCTGAGCTCAAATGCATTTTTCGTTTTCGGTCACTTTCGGTCACCTCGGTTATCTCCGGCTTGCCGGCGCTCTAGGCCACCGCAGCCGAAACTGTTGGTACCATTGGGTGCGCAATGTTGTTTGGAACCCATTTGGGGCACTTGCTCGCACCGCCGCGGCCAGAGCCGCCGGCGGCGAGCCATTCTTCCCCGTCGTTTTTGCCGGACGAACACAATGATAAAAGTTTGAACGTGAATCGATGTGGACCGTCGAACCTAAGATCTACGGCCCAGGATCGCGTGGAAGTTTGAATTTATCACACGTCTTGATCTGTGAACCGTTGGATCCAAGATCAACGGTCCCGACTCAGGTCCGTATGGGTCGTTGGATCCAAGATCAACAGCTCGTGTGCGGGTGAACGTTCGGACCGCTCGAACGCTCTGATCCACGTGGACCGTTGGATCCAGATCCAACGGTTAACGTTTAGGGTTTAGGGGTCGCGCGCGCGTCATCCCAGGAACTTGGACCGTTGGATCCAAGATCAACGATCCAAGTTCGTCCACGTTGATTTTCATTTCTGATTTTTCCCGAGCGAATTATTTGTCAACTGAAAAAGGTAGTAACTTGTAAAATGCATAACTAATTCAGTTTAATTCCTTTTCGGGTGATTCAAATTTTGTTAGTTATATTTTTAACTAAAATTTAATCTAAAAATGGTTTTAACCTCAGTATATCTCCAGAAAATTTTGCTTATGAATAGTAGCATTTTTTATTTTTAGGGCTAAGCAAAATTGTTTTGCTCATATCTTTTGCATTAAGGATTCAAATCAATTGGTTCTTGTTGCTAAATTCTTTATAAATCATGCTCTTGCTACTGTAAAATTTTCAGAATTTTTGGAGAAATTTTACTACTGAGTCTTTGTGTTTTCTTCGTTCTTATCGGTTCTTTTTCGCTTTCTCGTTAGGATCCGAAGAGCACGTTGACAATATAATTGATCGACAGCAGCATCTTGACCCACAGCAAACAGGCAAGCAGTTTGATCATTTTAATCCCAGTATTTTTCAAGTCTAATATATTGATTTAAACTTGTATGTATGCATTGCTATGTTGTTGTTAAATTATAGTTAGTATCCTATAGTTGCATAATCTGTAGGAATTGGTTATCCTCTACTACCATGAGCCTAGGTTATTTGCTGTGATTTGTGTTCGATGGATGAGCTCTTGTCACTTAGTAGATTGCGAATTGAAATTGCTTAGAAATGCTTAGTTTCGGTAGTAATGGGCGATCATCGATTTTAGTCGATGATCTTGATCACACATTTATTTATTATTCCATTATGTCCAGCACTTGTGCTTTGTTACTTTGTAAAGTCAAAAACTGAAAATAAAATTTTTTTAGACTTGTGCACAATGGTATGTTGGTGTGATCTGTTGGTGAGAATGGAATGGTGCCTAGGTCATCAAGGATCGAGTTACTTGTGTCACTAAGCCAATCGCTTTTGCGTGCTAACCACGCGAGAGGGATATGAGACCTCTCTTGACTTAGTACTTTGGCGTGTGCTATCTCCGAGTCGCAGGAGGGGGTTGTGTGTGTTGTGTGAAAAAGGATATGTGTTCTTGTGTTGGGTGTGCGGTGGTGGAGATTCCGGGTAGGCTCTCCACCTCGAGGAGCATTGTAGTTGTCCAAGGCTTTACCTGAGACGGGTAGTTGACCGAGACTTTACAATGACTCCGACACAACGTATGTGTTTCTATCCATACGGGCGGCTCGTAGTTAATACACAATATTGGAAATGTCTCGTAGGACTTAGCTGTGCCGGCATACCTAAGGAAGTGTGCTAATCATGTGGCAAAAAGGCGGTCTGGCGTGTGGGTACATTGGTACACCCCTGCAGGGTATAAAACTATTCGAATAGCCTAGTCCTAGGTTATGGACATGCTTGGTAAGGTCGTGCAAGAACTAGACTACAACCTTTTAAATTAAAATTTTAACATGGTTGTCATGAATGGGTAATTCATGCTATTATTGTGGTGACTAATGGTTTAGTCACTTCCAGGATTGTTGTTGTCATCTACCTACTGTTATATTGTTGTCTTTTACGGTTATTTGAACATTAAAAACAGATTTGTCAACTTGCTTTTAAATATACTACATTATTGCAAATAAAGATTGCTTTGTGCTGAAAATGAAACATACAACCTCCACTTAAATAAGCTTGCATGTAGCATATGTATAGGTCTGTTACTCTACACGTAAGTCTTGCGGAGTATAATTTTTGTACTCATTTGCTTTGCTTAACTATTTGTTGCAGAGGAGGAAGGTGAGCCCCAAGGGCCTCACTTTTGTGAAATGTGCTGCGGGTTTGACGACTAGCTTGGCGGTCCGGTCGGTTGCCTTGTGGGTTAAAGGCACACTGATTGGCTCTTTTGTTTATGGCCATCTTATAGCACTTTTACTTCCGCTGTTCAATTCTTGTATTTATATGTATTTGGCCGGTCGGCATCTCTTTTGTAATAACTATCCTTTATGTATCTTAACTTCTGGTTTGTTGTTGTGCTTCGGTTATATGTGAATGAATGGAATTGATGCATGAATTTTGTAAATGGGTGTGTATACTGCATTTCTGGGAAGTATATATGTCTCGAGTTTCGGGTTATCTGATTTATGATGCTAGGACCAAGTGGATGGTTAAGCATTACAAGCCCGATAAACCGGAGTCTCACAGAGTTTGGTATCCTGGCCAATATATGTTCTTATTGGACTGCACCGTATGAGGATTGCGCACGCACGTGTATCACCTGGACTGGCCATGCGCGGTGGGCTGACTAGAGAATAGCTACATCCCACTACGAATATTTTCACTTAAACAAATATATTATACTTCTTTATCATTTTTTGTATACTTAAATACTAATTATAAGATACTCTAATATGACTCTGAAATTTTTTCATTGGAGCATTTTATTTTTGCTATATACCCCTTTTCATATATAAAAGAAGTATGTACACAAAATTTACTATAAAAAGTATATTTTAATAATTTTTTTTGTGGAAACCACTTTAGGGTATCTTATAATCATTATTAGAGTATGATCAAATTCATAAAGAGATATCATCATACGATTTAAGTGGTATATAAGAAGTCAGAATACGTACTCTCAAAAGTACCCATCACAACACTTTACACAACAAATAGTCAAATTCAAACCAACAAAGAAATTCACCTCTCCAACAAAAAAGAAAGAACGCCCAAATTAAAACCAAAAGTTTTTTTTTAAAACATACGTACACAGCCCAAGCACCATATATATAGTCTGATCGATCATATATATATTCACATGGAGACACTGTTTGGTATCCCTTTCCCGGTGATCCCTTTCTCCTGGCCGGCGACATTGCCGACGTCCGGGAACAGCAGTGTGTACGGCACCTTAACCGGCCCCCTCCGGTTCTTGAGCCACGGGTCCTTGTTCCTCTGCGTCACCCGCTTCTCCACCCGCCGGAGCTCCTCCCGGAACCGGTCCAGAAGCTGCAGCACCTCGCCGTCGTCCGTCCACGACGCCGTCGCGCGCTGCCCGAGATAAAGCTCGTCGGAGGTGTGGTTGGACAGCACCTCGATGAACGCCAGCCCCAGCGTGGTGGTGAACCGGTCGGGCACCATCTCCAGGAAGAACTTCTCCGGGTCGGCCTCCAGCTTCGTCATCTCCGGCGACCACGGGAGCGGCACGAACCGCCGGCACCTGGTGGGCCGGTTTGGCGGGAACCCGGCGTAACCGTACTGGCCGAAGTTGACGGCGGCGTGCAGCGCGGTGGCGATCCAGACGAGCGTGGATAGCGTCTCGGCAAGGTGGTCGACGGTTTCCAGCTCGAGCCAGCAGGCCGGGTCGTACTGCCGGTCGCCGTGGCCCACGCAGCGGATGTCGTCCCACCACGCCTGCAGCTCCGCGTCGTCGGCCACCTCCTTGTCGTTGTGGTAGAAGTGCGTGCAGTAGCTGCTCACCCACCCCTCGATGGCGCGCCACACGTCCAGGCCGTCGACGGCGTACGGGTAGTCCTCGACGTGCAGGGTCAGGCCGCCGGGGGCCGCGGGGTCCTTGGACGCCATCCCCCTTGTAATAAGAATTGAAAGAACAATATTTTCATTTAATTCTATTATAAGAAGAAAAATTATTTACAGAGTAGATCATATCACTGTTCACAATAGTAATTACTCCTAAAATCCAATTGTGCTAGTCCTATTACTGACAAGACAGTTGTTTCTCTTGTTACAGAAATCTTGGTTAATTACTTCTAACTCATATCTGGCACATAATTCTTGAAAGTAACCAATTGGTGAATCAATCTTAATCTTGTTAGTTTTACTCTGGCATTAAAATGCTTGCTTGCGATACACTAGCTCATTGGAAGTTTGGAACTAGTTAGCTGTAAGGAATCTTTACTGATTCTGGTAAATGTGCCTTACAATTATAGAAACGAGGCTGTTAATATGGTAATATACAAAACGAAGTATATGGGAAGTGCTTTCAGAATAGTACTTCACGTGGTTATGTGCCATTTTCCATGCAGGATGATTTGAAGTACCTCTTGATGAGATCATTTGGCAGGGACTGCTCAGTGAACCTCCACTCCCCATAGATGGCTGAGGACATCTCCACGGCGTACTTCCCCGGGTACATGGTCCTCTCAAGGATGCCCTCTGCATTCAGGAGTAAGCTCCTGGCCAAGGTGTTGATCTGCATTGTGTCCTTGAAGTGTGGTTCGAGGAGCTTGTGGATCGGGTGCATCGCGCTCAGCTGCCTCTTCGTCGCGATGATGAACGGCTCCACCGTCGCGTGCGTGAACAGCCTGTTGGTGGATGCATAAAAAAGATGGTGATGTCAACTCGATTTTCTTGCTGTGGAACTGGAATTCCATATGGATGTTCAGAGTTTCAGGCTAGGAACACAACGCTTGTTGAAATGAAATTGCAAAAGCTGACCCCACGAGAGAATGTTTTCATCTGAGTGCTGGAATTCCATATGGATGTTCAGAGTTTCAGGAACACAACGCTTGTTGAAATGAAATTGCAAAAGCTGACCCCACGAGAGAATGTTTTCATCTGAATACTGGAATTCCATATGGATGTTCAGAGTTTCAGGAACACAACGCTTGTTGAAATGAAATTGCAAAAGCTGACCCCACGAGAGAATGTTTTCATCTGAATACTGGAATTTTTAGAAAAAAAAAGTTGAACTGTCTATAGTGGTTACTGATAGCTGACATGAATGTTTTATGCAATACTGTGAATGTAAAGCCAATGAAAGGTTCATTCCAATATCCTAAAAACAGCATCACTGTTACAGTTTTACCCATAGTACATTTACAAGTCAAACGAAGGGCTAGGCTCGGTAAGACTCACTAATTTGTTAAGGTTTTAGGTTCCTTATTTGCGTAGTATGTACTTAGGATTTTAGAAAAAAAGAATTTAACTAAATAGTTCATCACTATACCAACTAAAGCTGCAAGATGCAAATATTTCATTTGTAATATGTCATTTTGTAGAACGATCCGTACTAGTATACTGATGTGTACTCACCAATGGCTAATGAGCTGATGGTACCCGGAATCATTGACAGAAACGTGAGTCTTGGCAAGCAGCCACAGATGTGCATCAGTCCCCTGGGTTGCAGGGAGGAAGATCCTACTGATCTCGCCTTCGCCCGCACCGTCGCTAGGAAGGCTCAGTTCTATCACAACCGGTTTCAGGGTCCCATCATCCTTCAAGAACAGCAACGTGCGCGACGCGTAGATGCACACGCCCTGCGTGTTTATGCGCCTCAGGTACGTCATCAGGTAGTCATGGTGATCCAGAATGTACAGCCTGTTCTGAAGCATTGCCTGCATATATAGCAACATGAAGAACATATCAGAAAAGAATAAAAATGTGCATCTCCAATTCATTCAAAAAGGGAGGGGGAGAAAACTTTGATAAAACTACAGCAGCTCAATCCAATATCCAATTTGTTAGATCAGAGAGAAGCATTAGCAGAATTAGTTCAGGTTTGAGGAGGAAGTTATACTGACCGTTTCAACGGTTACGCCGTCAAGCTGACTCTCGATATCCGCAGCGGCTATCGAGCTCTTCTTCCCTCCACTGCTAACAGGCGGAAAGTTCTGAAAATGGAAGATGTGAAGTACTGTTTACTACCATCCACTTCAATTCCGACTATCTGGTTTTAACTTCTATCAACTAGTACAAATTTTCAGACAAAGTGTTGAAGTATAAGTGAATTGTCCGTCTTTCCTCGTCAAGCTTAAGCTTTTGGGTGAATTGGTTGGTGCATGCAACTCAATATGGTATCAGAGCCAAGAAATCTTGAGTTCAAGACCCGGTTGATGCAATTAAAAATAATAATTTCAACCCACTTCTATTCCACGTCTTAGGCCTAAGAGAGCCTACACGTGAAGGGGAGTGTTGAAGTATAAGTGAATTGCCCGTCTTTCCTCGTCAAGTTTAAATTTTTGGGTAAATTAGTTGATGTATGCAGCTCAATACAAAGGATGGTTGAGCTTTACGTGCAATCTCTTGATCACGACAGGGTTGAGCCCTGCAAGGACTTCCCTCGCGAATTCCTCGTCAGTTCTCCACGCGTCATGATCATCTGCATCATCAAGGATCATCATACTTTTTCTATGCAAATAAGAAGAAAAATAAAATTCACATTGTTCCTGTTTCAGCATGCTGTCACGTACGCTCAATCACTTGCGGGATGGGGAACTTCACCGGGGTCTCCTTCACCGTCTTGGCCACCTGCTTGTAGGTCTTCTGCGACGGCACGGAGGACTTCAGCTTCTCCATCACCGTGCCGTCCACAGCCGGCTGCGCCGGCTTGCTGTACAGGTCTTTCCTCAGCTGCTCGAGGGACCTGAAGTCGTTGCCCTGGATCAGCGTCTTCATCTCGGGGACCACGAAGTGGGTCACGGCTTGCACCGCCAGCGTCAGGACCTCGGCGAGCTTCCCCGGGCTGAACCGCTCGTCTGGCGGGATGTAGAAGTCGAGGTTGATCAAGTGCTTGCGCGTCTCGGTCACGCCGTCTTATTTGTTTGCAGGATATTACAGCGAAATTAGGCACATGAAGATTCAAGAATGGTACGTTGTCAAAATGAACTGAGAATTACCGGTCTTGCTGAGAGGGCGACCGGTCCGGCAGCGGCGCGGGTAGGGGTGCGTCCTGGTGCCGCCGAGCACCGGCCGGACATGGCCCGGCTTGTCGGGGTTGCCGAGGTCGTTGTAGTAGTCGTAGTCGTAGATGCGCTCCCAGTCCTTCCTCTCCCCCCTGCCGTTCCCTCGCAGGCTCCTTAGCTCCTCCTCCCGCAGTGGCCGCAGCGCCTCCGGCGTCTTGTCCGGCAGGAAGCTCTGTCAACGAGTGGCACCCGGATAAGCTTTAGTCTCGTTTCCTTAAGCTGCTACAGAAAAAAAGTACATAGGTTTGATCGCTGGATTCTGACCGTGTTGATGAAGAAGAGGCGGTCGGAATTGGTCTTCTTGTAGGGGTACACCCAGGAGTTGCATTCGAAGTGGATGCTCCTGTCCTCGGCGAGCTCCAGCCGCACGTGCCGGAGGAAGAACTGGTCTTTACGGTTCCCGTTCTTGACGACGACGGCGCCCGGCGTACCGAACTCGGCGTCGACGAAGAAGGTGACCTGGTACGTCGTCGTGCTCGCCTTCCCTTGCTTCGTCTTCTTGCCGCCCCTCAGCGCCGCCTCCGCGCTCAGCTTCCCCTTCCTCGTCTCTGCAGTTGCACACACAAAAAAAAAAGAGTTTCAGATTTTCAGGAGGCAAGGTGAAACCCACAGTGGTAGCACGACACCACCAAGCACTCACCGTGATCAATCTGCGTGCTGCTGAACAGGCGCAGGGTTGTCGACTTCCCGGGCGCCGAAAGCCCGAAGGTGTTGGCGACGACCACCGTGCCATTGATGGCGACGGCGTTCTCCGGCTGCGCGGGGGCCGGGTTCCGGTCCCACAGCTTCGGGCAGAAGGACATTTGAGTGGGTCGAGCAGAAGCACCAGCAAACAACAGTACAGCAGAATCAACCAAGGCAGCACCTAGATCAGCAGGCAGGCAGGCTGAGGTATAATTCACCTGACCCAGTTTCCTGACGCAAACAAGGGATTAGCACCATGAGGTTATATAGTTCATCTCAGTGGGGATTCTTGGCGTGTGCATGCAAGGAGGGCATCATTGAACTGGAGGAGCAAGAAAGGATTGGGAGAATGTGTGCCAGCCTTTGGCCTCACCCCTTGCATCTGATGCTGCTTCCTTGAGGGGGAAGGACAAAGGGGGTCAGTTGCAAACTCATCAGCTATCTCCCTTTTTGCACTGGAGATCGATGCTGCCTTCAGCTAGCTAGCTAGCAAACTCTCTGTTGGGACTAGTAAACTTGTCGGCTGTCACTGGAGAATTTATGAGGTCTGAAAGTGAGTAGTACTGCTGGGGATAATGACATGCTGGCGTTGGCAGCACCAGCAGGCTTTAGAATTTGGAACGAAGGAATTACCTTTGCATCAGTGGTTATGTATGTGCTGCCTGATCGATTTTCTTTTCATTTCAGGCAGCCCTTGACAGTTCAAGGTGCAGTGTCAGTGTGCCCAGGATGACTTGTGTATTATAAACATGAGGTCAGTGTAATGAGATTTTTTAGGTGCTTGGTGTGGAAGAATTGGACCGCTGCCGTGTGTACGTAGTATAAACATGAGATCAGTGTAATGAGATTTTTTAGGTGCTTGGCGTGGAGGAATTGGACCGGATAATTCACATATATACATAGGAGCCAGAGAATATTCAGCGTAACATATAGTATCAGGGATACAACAGAATTGTACAAATATATACAAACGGTAGCATACATGGAAATAATAATATGCATCGGAACCCAGTGACAAATATAATCTGACAAATCCAGATCACCTGATGAGATTCCAGGGTGTCTCTTAGACCATTTCCAATGTTGTGTTTTAGCCGGTTCAAACGAGGAGAGAGAAAGTGTTGAATAGATTCAATACATTGGAGGGGTCGATTCTAACAAAAAAAAAAGTATGGAACCGGACTCCACTTAAGAGTCGATTCAAAGTATTAAACAACTCATATGAGCATTAAACAACTACATAGTAGAGAGTGCGATTGAGAGATGATATTATTATTTTGTGATTTTTAATGTAACGTGGGTCCCAGTTATTGGTAGGAATCAGTTCAATACATTGGAGAAAAACAAGCTCGGTTCCTAAAATGCTTACGTGGCATGACTTTGAATCGACATCGGTTCAATACACTAAAGATGCTCTAAAGCGCCACAGATGAGGTTGGGCGTGGGCCGAAAGAAAACACCGTAGCCTATAGTAGAGCCGCGACTCTCAAGACATCCATCTGTTGGACTCAAAAGCGATACAGTAGAGCGACGACCGTCAAGACATCCATCTGTTGGACTCAATAAGTGACTAGGGATGAATAGAAGTACATAACTTTTTAACCATCTTTGGTATTCAACTTTTTTATCACTCTAATAGCTATAAAAGCTATGTAGATCAAAACCACAAGACAATAGCAGAAGTCTTACGTTAAAACCGAAAAACCCAGAGCTCTAAGGCTCTCAGTCGGTCTGACCGCTGGCTGGAAGATCAGCAACCCCGAAAGATCCACAAAACGATCTAACTTTTGATCTCGTGATCTAAATCCCTTGAGATTTCAGAATTAGCTCATCAAGAAGGCCAGAAACATATTACAATCGACGATCAAGACGATCAAAACCAAAGTTCCACGAATTTATTGAATAAAGTCAAGAAGGCAAAAAAATTTGGGGAAAACTAAAACTTAATCCAAAACCTTTCTCGTCGAAGGAAAATGATCAAGATAATCTTAGATTAGATCTCATAAATCCTAGCAAGCTAGATGATGCGGGGTGCCCGATCTTCTCGACGTAGAACCTCTCGATAACTTGTGTATCCTGACGAACCACCAGCTGATCCCCCGCGCCAATGCACGGACTTGCAACTCTATAAAAATTAGCCAAACACACACTTGATTGGATCCTCACGACCACAAGCGAAGATCGTCGAACCCTCAATTCCCAAAGTGGAAAAGTGTCACATCCCCAATTTAATAAAGAGGATTACTATGCATCTCATTAGCATGCATCATATTTTTAAGCAATTGAATTATGATTTGTACTAAGAAAATCTTATCCAAATGTTTTAGCATACGCTACAAAATTAAATCCTAAAGAAAACAATATAAAAACTTTTGATCATCCTCTCGAAATAATTTATTCAATTACTATATTAATTATCATGTATTAATATAATTTTTTCCAATTTTTCAACCCAATATGAACCTCATAAATTTCAAACTCAATTGTCAACATGCTTTTGGGAATTTTAAATATACCAAATAAATGATGAACAATGAATTTTACAAATTTTTACGGGTCCTAGGTTGCCCTAGAACCCCTCGATTAATTTTATATTTTTATGAATTTAATATCTATTTTTGAAGGCCACCAAACTAGGAGGTTTAAAATTCAAATCGGTCAATTGGGAGCACTATTCCTCGCCTCGGACCCAATACATAGTAGTCCGACCGAGTCACTTGGCAAGCCGTCCCAACCGAACCCTCTCGAATCCTGACCCTCCGATCCAGATCAAACGGCTAATCACCTCGCACGCGCGCCCGCTCGTTCCTTCGCTCTCTCTCTCTCGCGCCACGGGTCCTACCGCCGGACTGTCTTCTCCTCGCTGGGCACTCGCAAGCAAAGCCGAGCGCCACGCGCGCCGACGCCCTCTGCGAGCTCCGTCACCGCTGTGACCGCACCGCCTAAGCCGACCAGATCCGAGCTTCCTTATCTAACGCCGCCTCTCCCCGTCCGATTCTTGGCTTTAACCTGCCTCCCTGCTCTCGCTTTTCCCGCACTTCTCCTCCGGCCGTCGAGGAGAGGGGAGCTAGCGTGAGCTCTGTTCTTCGGTAAACCTCTCGTCTACGGGCCTCCGAGATTTCTCTTCTGATGCTGGTTCCATTTTTACTAAGACTCAGCTTTGGTTTCGCTTGTAGCTTCCGGAGCGCGACCGCGTCTTCCTCGGCTCCGGTTCACACCCAGAGCTTGCACCCGGGGATAACTCTATGCTATCTTCTCCTCTGGTGAGATACTTGCTAACTCCAGCGCGTCACATCATGTCTTTGAGCTAGAGTATGAGTTCCCCTCACCCAATTTTGGCAATGCACGACAGGAGCTTGTGAATTCGAAGGTTGGTCCATTTTCATTGAAACCCAAACTCTTCGCCTCCCACTTTGATCCGTAAGACACTCTTCAATCCTCTGCTTGCTATAGCATACTCTAGGGATCTTTGAGCCATCCCGAAGCTTCAATGTCTTCCGTGTTGCTCAGGGTGTTTTCTCCTCGTTGAACCGCACCGCCGTCGTGGACCTCACCGTCACCAAGCTAGCTTCGGCCATCCACTCTTCTCTCCAAGACTCAGGTAGCTCTCCAGTAGCCCTTAGATGCTCGGGCACCCGCTTCTTTGAACAATGCTGAGCTTGTTTGTGCTGTGCACGTTTGCCGTGTTGACACCGCCGCTCATCTCCGGTGCGCCACCGCTACTGGCCACCGTGGAGGTCGCCGCCACCTCCCAAAGATGCGCGTGGCTATTGAGCACCATGCGACCCTTGGCCGGCAACGCCAGAATGAATCGCCGCAATACGCCGGCGTGAATCAGCTCGAGATTGTCGGATTACCGACAATACTGTAGCAAAGCCATTAAGGCGCTAATCCTCAATTACTCTTATTAATGGCTGTCTTAATGGATAGATGAGTCTATTACATGTGGGGCCTGTATGTCAGAACTAAGTTTAAAATCGGGAGTTAAAAGAAAGATGTACTGTGCACTAGAATCGTTACGGACCGTTGGATGTGAAATAGACGATCCAGATGAGTTGGACCGCTCGACCACTCGAACGCGCCTCACCGTGGACCGTTGATTTTAATCCAACGGCCACGAGCGTGGCCTAGGATCCGCGCGCATCCGCTTCGCCGATTCTACGCCCACTTGTTAGCGCAAGGTGCGGTAGGGAGTGGAGCTGCGCAGTCCCACTAGCAGCGTCTGGGCTAGCATGCGCTTCGGTAAGAAAAGTAATAATCAATTAAGAAAATCAGAATGTATTTATTTGTAAACCGAAAAAATATGATTAACTTCAAAAATGCATAACAAATTCATTTTTACCCCAAATGAGATGAACCAATTTGCAGTGGACTCACAATAATATTCCCAATTTATCTATGAAATCAATTACCACCCCACTGTTCTACAAATTTTTGGTCAAAGCTTTAAATTGAATAAAATGCATTTTTGGGACACACAAACTTCAAACGACCATAACTTTCACCTACTAAATCCAATTGGAATAATTCTTGTACCTAAATTCATCTTAAAACATAAACTATCTACTGTAGAAAAATCACGCTTTATGGAGCAATTTGATTTTTATGTTATTTCTCGATGTTTATCGATATTTCCGTTCTTTAGATACCGATTTAAATCAACGTAGATTCTTACGCCACCGAGAGTGAGCAACTACTCTTCCAAAGAGGCAAACATCATTTGAACTTTCTTTTGCATCATATTGATCCCGCTTTATTACACTAGTGTTTGAAATGCAATTATATTGCTCGCATGCTATTTTCTGTGATATCGCTTTGGTATGAGTAGATTAGTTATATCTTATACTTGCCGGTTATCCCCGATATTTCCCATACACATATGCTTAAGATAGATGGTGTGATGATATGATCGTTGTGTGTTGTATGCTTAGCGTTGCGAGTCTAGATAACGTAGTAGATCAATTGACGGGACTAGCTCGTCAATTGTGGGAGACACATAACAATTCTTATTCTTTTATTAATTTTTGTCCAGATTGTTACTTCTGGTTATTGAGTTAAATTTTGGTTATGTTAAAAGGTTTTAGGGTCCGAACAAGTGGTTGTAGTGTGGGTGCTGTTATGCATGAGACCCGGGTTTGTGGTTGTCTTGTCTGGACCATTAAGGACCGAGCCATGGATGTTACACTCCAAGTAACGAGCGTACTATCACATGCGGTGTATGGGTACCGTACGGTTAAGTAAGGGAAAAGTTTTATTGGGTTGGACCGCAAGTGGTGTGAGGACATAGAGACCGTGAAATTCTATGTTCCTTAGGAACCCAATGTGTGTGATATATACTGTGCTTAATGAGCACGATTACTTATGTTGAGGAAAAACAACATACTAACTACCTCACATTGACCCCTCCGGCACAACGTGTGTGCCCGCTTAGCGTTTGCTATATGGTTATGTCTAAGTTGGGATTTGTCTCACATGGGTGGTCTAACTCAATAGAATTTTCTTGCTAAAAATGACTGTATCTCGATTCTCCGCAGCCAGCATACCTAAGGAAGTGTGCTATTTTCCGAGGCATCCGCAGTTTACGGGCTAGTCGGTCGTGTGGGTAAAGTAGTACACCTCTGCATAGATAATATATTCAAATAGCCGTGTCCACTGTTATGGACAACACTTGGTTTAAGTATGCTTCATTGTTAGACTTCAAAAATTAAAAGTTGACATGGTTGTAATTGGTTTCTAAGATGAATGAGATGTTCGTGCACTTGATTTCTGAAAGTGGACAATCACGTTGGTATTGTTTGATTTATTACAATATCTATGTCTTGTAAAACTTCCGCTTGAATAAATGATTTGCAACTTGGCTTTTGGAAACTAGATGGTCTAGGAATGTAAGATGTTGCGCTTATGCAAAACTAGAACCACTAATGCTATCCCTTGATTGGCCAATTATGCATAACTACTTTTCTTTGTCTAAGACTTGCGAGTGCACTTGTACTCAGCCAGATGTTGGCTGGCCTTTTTGTTTTCTTTTCAAGTGAGGACGATTTCGAGCCTGATGAGCTTGGCAGTGCCGATTTAGGCAGCACTGACGAGTAGTGCTATTATTTAATCCCAGTCGGTTGCCAGGGGTTATGGGCATACAATTATGGTCTTTTGGTTTATTTATAATGCTTCTGCATTGTTACTTTATGATCTCATTTGAATTTGGCCGGTCGGCCCTTGTAATAACTGCAAACTCGACTATTATCTATGTATGTCTTTTGAGCCATTGATGTATGAATGTTGTATGGATGTGACCCACGTTGAAGGTGAGTTTGAGAGCACGTTGGTCGCTGATCTTGGGAGCCAACGTGGTCTCATTCTCGCTGTGATGAATTCCCTTTTAACTTATTTAAGTGTGTGCTTGAACCGTTGGAGAATCGGTCATCATGCGTGCTCGCAAAGGAGCAATGCAGATGATCATCGGGGCTCTAGTTTCGGTTGGGACGTCACTTAGATGGAGTTAACTTGGAATTCATTTACTTGAGGCCCAGAGTTACTTCCTTAAGATCGTGATTACCTCGATCTTACGGGATTAACCCGGGGGTCCTCACAGCGTTGGTATCAGAGCCGTACTGACTGTAGGTTAGAAATAGCATGGGCGTTAGTATTAGTAAGTCTCTTGAGTCAAAATACTTTGGACTATCAAAATATTTCCTAAGGATAAGTAATAATATCTTTTATTCCTCATCCATCTTAGTTTCATCCCTCACCTTACTCTCATTTGATTTGCAAAACTAACTTACCTGGGTTATTCTTGTCTTTAGATGGGTCATCAGTATCTGGTCAGAGAGACTCAAGCTGAAGATATGGATGGGTACCCTGCACTTCTTCGAGATATGATGTGGAGGGTGAACTTTACATACCAACCCGTATACTTCATCTACCGTCGAGATCTAGTACCCGGGATGGAAGACTACCGGGCTGTGATACATCTCTTTGCAAGATAACTTACGGGAAGTATTCCGTACCGCTTCCAGGCTCGTGGCACTTCTGAGGCCATGGCTTTGCAAGAGGGGCCCGTATGGCCATGAGTCGTCTTCGTTATGACTTAACGGAGTTGTCTCAGCCACCATACGACCACTTCCCTATACAAGCACATGGCATGGAGGTGAACACCTTCGTCGGGATTCAGTACGGGGAAGATCCCCATGTTCGGCAACTCGCAAGGTTGGTTCGCATCACGGACCAGATGCGCCGATGCGTCATTCATGAGCTTTGGGAGACGTGGCGTCGTCTTCTTGTAGCTCAGGAGCATCTACAACCCCTATGCAATATGGGGCTTGTAGCCCGACATGTGCTTTATGGGGGAAACGAGATCTCCCCATATGCCTCTGCGCCATC
Source organism: Hsuehochloa calcarea (assembly GCA_036346395.1). Classification (NCBI taxonomy): domain Eukaryota; kingdom Viridiplantae; phylum Streptophyta; class Magnoliopsida; order Poales; family Poaceae; genus Hsuehochloa; species Hsuehochloa calcarea. The sequence goes on from CM070601.1 coordinate 44,379,934, forward strand.
GGAGTACCGTCTTCCTGAAATAGGAGGGCAAGTTCTCAATAATGGACAACGGCGTCAGGCTCGCATGTCAGTGGGTTTTCCCTGCACTCAAAGGTCGGAACCTATGGAGGGACGCATCATAGGATCCCCTTTACGCTTCACCAATCCACTTGACCCTGACGATACGGGATCTCCTGGGTATCACCTTCTGGATGAGTTTCCGGTGAATTCCAATCGGGAAAATAGATAGAGTGTTAGAGTAGTGCGCTCGCTGTCCGTACGTGTGTCCAGCGGGTATGTATCCTTCTATTTGTGCGATCGGTTAGTAGTTGTTGAACCAGATGTGTTTCTTTCGCAAAGACTTTGGTTCGGGTAGTTACCATTTGCCTACGGGCCAACATGGATGTAATCGCTCTAGAAAACTGCGAATTAAGTATTGGATCTTGTACTGGCCCTAGTGCCTTTGTACCCCTATTTGGCTTTAAGTTTTTGTGCTTTATTTACCATCATGCATGAATAATTACTTATAAAATGCTTGCTGTCTCTAATTTGGATTTCCTCTAAAAAGTAAGTACTCTAGCCCTTTTTCTCTAACTCTCCTTGTCACCTCAGGATGACAGGGCCTAACACGCGTTCGAGAGCACAACAACAAGAGGAAGGGTCACCACCTCCTCGGGCTCACTCTATCGATGAGCTTTACGCCCAGGGAAGGGTAAACGAGCCCCCTCGTCGGCAAAATCAGCAAAATGACCATGTGGAAGAAGTGCTTCCACCACCTCCCACGATGGCAGAAGTGCTGGCTCAGATCGAGAGGAACCGTATGGATCAAATGCGGATTCTCGAAGCCATTGCTCGCAACACCTCTCCAGCTCCCATCGCATCTGGGGGAGCAGGAGCATCCAGGACACGTGGAGGGCTCGCTGATTTTCAGCGAACCAATCCTCCCACCTTTTCTAGCACTGAGGATCCCATGGAGGCGGAAGATTGGGTCCGCACTGTGGAGAAAAAGTTATCTATCGCTCAGTGCACCGGTGCCGAGCGGGTCCTTTTCGCCAGCTATCAGCTAGAGGGCGCTGCAAGTGCATGGTGGGATAACTTTTACGCCATGCAGCCCGACGGAGACGTTCCATCGTGGGATGAGTTCAAGGCGACCTTCCGCGAAGCTCACATTCCGGAGGGAGTACTACTGATCAAGCAGCAACAGTTCCTAGCCCTCAAGCAAGGGAAGAAAACTGTCACCGAGTACTTACACAAGTTCAACTTCTTAGCTCGTTACGCTCCAGATGATGTCTCTACTGATGCACGCGGCAGAGCCAGTTCACCAACGGCCTGACAGAAGAAATGCAGTTAGCTCTTGCGGTCCACGACTTCCGCAACTTCCAACACCTGGTCAATAAGGCTATAGTGGTGGAACACAAGAGCGTGGCCGTGGAAGAGTCAAGGAAGAGGAAGAGGGCCGCTCAAATTTCAGCACGCGGCAGTTTTTCTAGGCAGCGCGTCGGACAGCCCCAAGCATTCCGAGCTCCAGCTCCAGCACCACCGAGGCCACCAACCTTTGTACCAAGGCCTCCCCAACCTTTTGTGCAGCAAAAGAGCGCGGGCATGCTGCCCCCGAACAGCGGCTATGTCTGGCCGAGTGTTACGTGCTTCCATTGTGGACGCCCGGGGCACTATGCACATCAGTGCTTGGTAAAAGCACGTGGGATGCCGCGGGTCTACAATGGTTCAACCCCAACTCCTACCCCGGCTCCGGCGAGACCTTCACCACCCCCGAGGGCTGCGTCCACACCTCCCCAAGTCACGGCGCGTGGCCGCATCAACCACGTCACTGCCGAGGAGGCAACGGACGCACCGGACGTCGTTTTGGGTACTCTCTTTGTTAATTCCAGTCCAGCTATTGTCTTATTCGATTATGGGGCATCTCATTCATTCATCAAGAAGTCATTTTATGCACGCCATCAAATTGAAATGCATTCACTCCAATCGCCTTATCGCATACAGTCTCCGGGATCGAGTTTTCAAACCGATCAAGTCTGCCGGGACATAAATGTACAGATCCAGGGGGTTGACTTCTAGGCAAACCTCATAGTAATAACTTTAGTAGGTATTGATGTGATCCTAGGGATGGATTGGCTGTCCAAGCACCAGGGAAAAATCGACTGTGCCCGACGGTCCATTTCTGTCACAAGAGAAGACGACAGTCAAGTCGTGTTTTCACCTTTTCGGGGCGATTCTCTATTCTATGCCTTGGAAGCTAGTACCCCTCTTGAATTGAGGAAGGTACCAGTGGTATGTGAATATCCCGATGTATTCCCAGAAGACCTTCCAGGCATGCCTCCTGACTGGGAAGTGGAATTCGTTATCGAGCTTGCACCCGGTACTACTCCGATTTCAAAGCGGCCATACCGGATGCCTCCAAATGAGTTGGTAGAGTTAAAAGAGCAACTCAAGGAGCTCCAAGATAAGGGATTCATCAGACCAAGCTCCTCACCTTGGGGATGCCTGGTTATTTTTGTCAAGAAGAAAGATAAGAGTCTAAGGATGTGTGTGGACTACCGTCCGTTAAACGAAGTCACCATCAAGAACAAATATCCGCTTCCGCGGATTGACAATCTATTTGACCAGTTGAATGGAGCCCAAGTATTTTCCAAAATTGATTTGAGGTTGTGTTACCATCAAATCAAGGTCAGAGCCGAAGACATACCAAAGACGGCTTTCTCCACTCGCTACGGTTTGTACGAGTACACCGTTATGTCCTTTGGCCTAACCAATGCTCCCTCCTACTTTATAAACCTTATGAATTCAGTTTTTATGGAGTATTTGGATCAGTTTATTGTCGTATTCATTGATGACATCCTTATCTACTCCAAGTCCGATGAAGAGCATGAGCAACACCTACGGCTGGTGTTGGAAAAACTTCGTCAACATCAACTGTATGCCAAATTCAGCAAATGCGAGTTCTGGCTTCGTGAAGTCAGCTTCTTGGGCCATTTTCTGTCCAAGGGTGGTGTCGCTGTCGATCCTAGCAAAGTCTAGGATGTACTAAATTGGGAGCAACCAAAGAGCGTCACCGACATCCGCAGTTTTCTTGGGCTTGCGGGGTATTACCGCAGGTTCATCAATAATTTCTCCCGTATTGCCAGGCCCATGACCCAACTGTTGAAAAAGGAAAAGAAGTTCGTCTGGTCGCCTGAATGTGCAGTTAGCTTTCAGACTCTAAAAGAACTCTTAACCCGAGCACCAGTGCTTATCTTGCCCGATATTCAGAAGAGCTTCGACATTTATTGCGATGCTTCTCACCACGGGATCGGATGTGTGCTTATGCAAGAAGGTCATGTGGTGGCATATGCGTCGAGACAATTGAGACCTCATGAAGCCAATTATCCCACCCATGACTTGGAGCTTGCAGCAGTAGTCCATGCACTGAAGATTTGGCGGCATTATCTCATCGGTAATCGTTGCGAGATCTACACTGATCATAAGAGTCTCAAATACATTTTCACTCAGGCCGACCTGAACCTGAGATAGAGAAGGTGGCTTGAGTTGATCAAGGACTATGATATGGGACTCCATTATCACCCAGGCAAGGCCAACGTGGTGGCCGACACATTGAGTAGGAAAACCCAATGCAACTGTTTGTCGGTAACTCCCATTTCGGCAGGGTTGTGTGCTGCCATGCAATGTCTGCACCTGGGGATTATTAAGGAGGGTACCCTTGCTGCCCTCAAGGTGGATTTCACCTTAGAGGACCAGATAAAGGAAGCCCAAAAGACCGACATGGAGGTCGCCCAAATCCGGGAAGAAATGAAGAAGGGCAAGGCCAAATGTTTCAACCATGATACTGAGGGCACCCTACGATTCGGGAGTCGTTTAGTAGTGCCATCCAATGGCAACTTGAGGGAGTTGATTCTTAAGGAAGCTCATGATTCGCGATTCTCTATTCATCCCGGAAGTACTAAGATGTATCAGGACCTGAAGAAACGGTTGTGGTGGAGTCAGATGAAATGACAGATCGCGCAGTATGTTGCTGAATGTGAGATATGCCAACGAGTCAAGGCTGATCACTTGAAACCAGTAGGTACTCTCCAACCCTTACCTATTCCCCAGTGGAAATGGGAGGAGGTTGGGATGGATTTTATTACCAGGCTTCCAAGGACCCAAACTGGCTCCGATTCTATATGGGTGATTATTGATCGGCTGACAAAAGTGGCTCACTTCTTTCCTGTCAAGACCACCTACACTACGGCTAAATTAGCAGAGCTCTACATCACCAGGATTATGTGTCTCCACGGCATACCGAAGAGGATTGTTTCGGATCGCGGTGCGCAGTTCACATCCCATTTTTGGGGATGCCTCCATCAAGCCATGGGGACCCATCTGTCTTTCAGCTCTGCTTACCACCTTCAAACAGATGGACAGACTGAGAGGGTGAATCAGGTGTTGGAGGACCTTCTACGAGCGTGTGTGCTATCCTATAGCAAAAATTGGGAAAAATACTTACCATTCGCAGAGTTCTCCTATAACAATAGCTATCAATCCAGCATTCAGATGTCACCATTTGAAGCATTGTATGGGAGGGCTTGTAGGACACCATTGAACTGGTCTGAAGCCGGGGAAAGGTCATTCTATGGCACAACCTTGGTGGAGGACACTGAAGAACAAGTTCGCATCATCCGTGAACGACTTCGTACGACACAATCTCGTCAGAAGTCCTACGTTGACCACTGTCGTCGTGAGTTGAGCTTCGAAATTGGCGATTATGTTTACCTCAAGGTCTCACCGATGAAAGGAACCCGTCGTTTCCAAGTGATGGGTAAATTGGCACCCCGTTATATCGGGCCTTTCCAAGTTCTAGACAAACGAGGCTCTGTGGCTTATCAATTAAAGCTTCCACCTTCCCTATCAGAAGTGCACGATGTCTTCCATGTATCCCAACTGAAAAAGTGCCTCCGTGTTCCAGCTGAGGTCACCGAGTCGAATGACATCGACTTGCAACCTGATCTTTCTTATCGGGAACAGCCGATTCGCATCCTTGAGGAAGCCGAGCGCAGGACGAGAAATCATAGCATCAAGTTCGTCAAAGTCCAGTGGAGCAATCATTTCGAGGAGGAAGCCACCTGGAGCGAGAAGATCGGATGCAGGCCGAATATCCCGATCTTTTTCCCTCGGCGTGAAGTGCTTTCGTATTAAGAAGGAAAGGTTAAACAAAATAGTGGAATGAAAATTTTAAATAGCCTTCTAGGTGACCCGAGTAGAATGTTGTAACTCTATCTTTAAAGGAAATCAAGCCAACAGATGTTGTATCTTCTTTAGAATCTTACGTGTTTAATTTCCGTTTTACCCAGATCTCGGGGTCGAGATCTTTTGTAAGGGGGGGGGAGGTTTGTCACATCCCTAATTTAATAAAGAGAATTACTATGCATCTCATTAGCATGCATCATATTTTCAAGCAATTGAATTATGATTTGTACTAAGAAAATCTTATCCAAATGTTTCAGCATACGCTTACAAAATTAAATCCTAAAGAAAACAATATCAAAAACTTTTTATCATCTTCTAGAAACAATTTATTCAATTACTATATTAATTATCATGTATTAATATAATTTTTCCCAAATTTTTGGAACCCAATATGAACCTCATAAATTTCAAACTCAATTGTCAACATATGCTTTTGGGAATTTGAAATATACCAAATAAATGATGAACAGTGAATTTTACAAATTTTTATGGGTTCTAGGTTGCCCTAGGAACCCCTCTGATTAATTTCATGTTTTTATGAATTTAATATCTATTTTTGAAGGCCAGTCAAACTAGGAGGTTTAAAATTCAAATCGGTCAATTGGGAGCACTATTCCTGCGGGCTCGCACTCCAATACATGAGTCCGACCGAGTCACTTGGAAAGCCGTCCCAACCGAACCCTGTCGAATGCTGACCCTCCGATCCAGATCCAACGGCTAATCTCCTCGCGCGCGCGTCCGCTCGTTCCTTCGCTCTCTCTCTGCCACCGGGTCCCACCTGTCGGACCTGTCTTCTCCTCATGGCTGCACTCGCAGCAGGCCGAGCGCCACGTGCCGCGCATCCTCTGCAGAGCTCCATCACCATCGTGACCGCACCGCCCAAGCTGACCAGTCCCCGAGCTTCCTTAGCTAACGCCGCCTCTCCTCCGTCCAGTTGCCGGCTTTAACCAGCCTCCCTGCTCCCGCTTTTCCCGCACTTCTCCTCCGACCGTCGAGGAGAGGGGAGCTAGCGTGAGCTCTGTTCTTCGGTAAACCTCTCGTCTACGGGCCTCTGAGCTTTCTCTTCCGATGCTAGTTTCATTTTTACTATGCCCCAGCTTTGGTTTCGCTTGTAGTTTCCAGAACGCGACCGCGTCTTCCTCGGCTCCGGTTCACGCCCAGAGCTTGCACCCGGGGATAACTATGTGCTATCTTCTCTTCTGGTGAGATACTTGCTAACTCTAGCGCGTCACATCATGTCTTTGAGCTAGAGTATGAGTTCCCCTCACCCAATTTTGGAAATGCACGACAGGAGCTTGTGAATTCGAAGGTTGGTCCATTTTCGGTCGAAACCCAAACTCTTCGTCTCCCACTTTGATCCGGTAAGACACTCTTCAATCCTCTGCTGCTATAGCATACTCTAGGGATCTTTGAGCCATCCCAAAGCTTCAATGTCTTCCTTGTTGCTCAGGGTGTTTTCTCCTCGTTTAACCGCACCGCCGTCGTGGACCTCACCGTCACCAAGCTAGCTTCGTGTAACATCCCAAATATGGATTTGTGTTTCAAATGTAAGAAAATAAAAAGAAATTAAAAATTTTCTTGCATCTTGAAGCCCTTAGTCATTTTTGTAATTCTTTTAAAAAGAATTATGGAAAATCCAATTTAAATCCTCATTTGACTCCAATCAAAAACCTTTGTGGCAAAGGTCTTGTGCCAAACCCTTGGAAATCTTTTCCCTGACTTCTAGGGAGGCTTGGCAACATCTCTGAATTATCCCTTGATTTTTAGAAATTATTTGATAATTTTTGGAGGCAAGTCAAAATTGGACAAACCCTTTTTCCCCTCTTCTGGAATTTTTGGAGAGAATTTCATTGCATGAAAATCTCTGAAAATTTTATGGGAGGTTCCTCCTGCTGCCAGCAATCTCCAGTTAAAATTTTATAATTTTTGGAGCTTGTTTGCTATCTCAAATGATTCCTCAAAAATCAGATGTTTAAATTTAAAATTCTAACTGGTTTGCACTGTTCCTCTGTTCGACTGACTCGGGCTCGAGCCACTTGACTCGGTCCAACCAACTAAACGCACCGGGCGTGGTCGATCGGGCGCTGCCAGAGCCGTTGGATCAAGATCGAACGGTCCTCGATCAACCGAACGACTAATCGCTTCAACCCACTCGATCTAACTCACCGCTCGATTTCAATCCGATGGTCGACACGCCGCCTCGCTCTCGTGTCGCGAGCGTCGAGTCGGCAATGGCGTGAGAAGAGGAGAAACGAGCAGCGTGCAGTCACCTCCTTGGTCGACTTTAAACGGCTATCTCTGCGCGCATTAAATGCCCGTCGTGCTCCTCCCTCAGAAGTCCATGATTCAACTGCTCCCGTCGCTCTCAAGTGCTCTCATGGCAGTATTGACCGAGGAGAAATATCGCCGCTGCTCTCGCCATCCTCGCTATTTAAGCTCCATTGTTTCTCCCTTAGCTTCCTTTAGCACCTCCGCAACTCTAGCTAGCACTCACAAGCCCGCTGGAGCCGTAGATCTTCGAGAATCCTTCGGCCGCCATTGTTAGTTTTGAAGCTCCGGTGGAGTCGGTGCACCAGGGGTTTTCTTCTTCGGGTCTTTGCTCCCTCTGCTTCCCCTTTACTCTCTGAAGCTTAACCCTCACTCAATTCGGTTCAATTTGCTCGGGTCGAATCAATTCGGATTCCCCAATTTCAAATTAAATCGGCATTCTTCTTCGCCGGGCACTTTCTCTCCTCGGTGTATTCTTTGCGCTCAGTAACCCCTCTTTAGTCCCTAGTGGCTCGCACTGCTCCCTTGAACCGCAATGAGTGCATTTGCCATCGCTGCTTTTGTCATTTCGACCACTTCAGCTCTCTCCGCTGCCGGCTCGTCCATCAGAGTCAATTCATTGGTACCATTAGGTGCGCAATGATGTTTAGGACCCATTTTGGGCACTTGCTCGCACCGCCGCGGCCAGAGCCGCCGGCGGCGAGCCGTTCTTCCCCGTCGTGTTTGCCGGACGAAAACAGGGAGACGGCTTGAATTTGAGTCGATGCGGACCGTCGATCCTAAGATCTACGGCCCACGTACGCACGGAGATTTGAATTGTCGCTGCCCTCGATGCAGGACCCGTTGGATCTAAGATCAACGGTCCCGACTCGAGTTCGCTTGGATCGTTGGATCCCAGATCGACGGCTCGCGTGCGTGAGGACGTTCGGATCAGCCCGCGCGCTCGGATCCACGTGGACCGTTGGATCCTGTCGAAGAGTTTTTCCTTCGACCACTACCTAGTCGTAAGTCCTTCTACGACTATTATCCAGTCGTAAGTTCTGCTACGACCTGTACCTAGTCGTAAGTCCTTCTACGACTATTATCCAGTCGTAAGTTCTGCTACGACTTGTACCCGGTCGTAAGTCCTTCTATGACCATTACCAAGTCGTAAGTCCTGCTACGACTATTGTCCAGTCGAAAGTTCTGCTACGACCTGTACCTAGTCGTAAGTCCTTCTACGACTATTATCCAACAGAAGTTCGCGCTACGACTTGTACCCAACAGAAGTCTCGCTATTTTCCCGAAAGGATTTAGTTATCAACTGAAAAATATGATAACTTGTAAAATGCATAACTAATTCATTTTAATACCTTTTCGGGAGATTCAAATTTTGTGGGTTACGTTTTCAACTGAACTTTAATCTAAAAATGTTTCCAACCTCAGTATAGCTCTAGAAAATTTTGCTAATGAATAGTAGCATTTATGATTTATAAAAGCTAAGAAAAATTGATTTGGGCATATCTTTGGCATTAAGAATCCAAATCAATTGGTTCTTGTTGCTAAATTCTTTTTAAATCATGCTCTTGCTACTGTAAAATTTTCAGAATATTTGGAGAAAGTTTACTTTGGGTCTTTGCATTTTCTTCGTTCTTATCGGTTGTTTCTCGCTTTCGTTAGGATTCAAGAGCACATTGACAATATAATTGATCCTCAAGAACATCTTGACTCACAAAGAAACAGTGCAAGCGCTTGATCATGTTAATCCCATTATTTTCAAGTCTAATATATTGATTTCAACTTGTATGTATGCATTGCTATTTTGTTGTTAAATTATGGTTAGTATCCTATAGTTGCATAATCTGTAGGACTTGTTTATCCTCTACTACCATGAGCCTAGGTTATTTGCTGTGATTTAAGTTCGATGGATGAGCTCTTGTCACTTAGTAGAGTACGAATTGAAATTGCTTAGAAATGCTTAGTTTCGGTAGCAATGGGCGATCATCGATATTAGTCGATGATCTTGATCACACAACTAATTATTATTCCATTATGTGTAGCACTTGTGCTTTGTTATTTTGTATAGTCAAAATCTGAAAATGAAACATTGTTTTAGACTTGGGCAAGTGGTTGGATGGTGGGTTATTGGGTTTGTGGATGTCTTGCCTAAGTCAACAAGGACCGAACATCTTGTGTCACACTCTCCAAGCATTTTGCGTGCTAACCACGCGAGAGGGATATGGGACCTCTCTTGACTAAGTACTTTGGCGTGTGTTATCTCCGAGTCGCAAGAGGGAGTTGTGTGTGTTGTGTGAAAAAGGATATGTGTTCTTGTGTTGGGTGTGCGGTGGTGGAGATTCCGGGTAGGCTCTCCACCTCAAGGGGCATTGTAGTTGTCCAAGGCTTTACTGCGACTGTAGTTAACCGAGGCTTTACAATGACCCGACACAACGTATGGGTTTCTATCCATACAGCGCTCGTAGTTAATACACAATATTGGAAATGTCTCAGAGGACTTAGCCGTGTAGGCATACCTAAGGAAGTGTGCTTAATAGCTTGGCAAAAAGGCGATGCAGCGTGTGGGTACATTGGTACACCCCTGCAGGGTATAAAACTATTCGAATAGCCTCGTCCTAGGTTATGGACACGCTTGGTTAGGTTTTGCAAGAGTTAGACTACAACCTTTTAAATTAAAATTTGACATGGTTGGTATGAATGTGTAATTCATGCTATTGTTATGGTGGCTAATGGTTTAGTCACTTCCAGGACTGTTGTTATCTATTTACTGTTATTATTGTTGTCATTTACGGTTATTTGAACATTAAAAACAGATTTGTCAACTTGCTTTTAAATGTACTACATTATTGCAAATAAAGATTGCTTTGTGCTGAAAATGAAACATACAGCCTCCACTTAAATAAGCTTGCATGTAGCATATGTATAGGTCTGCTACTCTACACGAAAGTCTTGCGGAGTACAATTTTTGTACTCATTTGCTTTGCTTAACTATTTGTTGCAGAGGAGGAAGGTGAGCCCCAAGGGCCTCACTTTTGTGAAATGTGCTGTGGATTCGACGACTAGCTTGGCGGTCCGGTCGGTTGCCTTGTGGGTTAAAGGCACACTGATTGGCTCTTTTGGTTTGTGGCCATCTTATGGCACTTTTGCTTCCGCTGTTCCATTTTCTATATGTATATGTCATTTGGCCGGTCGGCCTCTCTTTTGTAATAACTATCCTTTATTTATGTTATCTTCTGGTTGTTACTTTGCTTCGGTTCTATGTGAATGAATGGAATTGATGCATGAATTTTGTAAAGAGGTGTGTATACTGCATTTCTGGGAAGTATACATGTCTCGAATACACGGGTTATTTCGTTTGTGATGTTAGGGTCAATTGGTGACTAAGCATTACAAGCCCAATAATCCGGGGTCCTCACACTTCGGCCATCCACTCTTCTCTCCAAGACTCAGGTAGCTCTCCAGTAGCCCTTAGATGCTGGGCACCCGCTTCTTTGAACAATGCTGAGCTTGTTTGTGCTGTGCACGTTTGCCATGTTGACACCGCCGCTCATCTCCGGCGCGCCACCGCTACTGGCCGCCGTGGAGGTCGCCGCCACCTCCCAAAGATGCGCGTCACTATTGAGCACCAGAGTAGCTTTGGCCTAACGCCAGAGTTTAATCGCCCGCAATACGGTGAATGTAAAACAAGATTGTCGGATTACCGACAATACTGTAGCAAAGCCATTAAGGCGCTAATCCTCAATTACTCTTATTAATGGCTGTCTTAACGTATAGATGAGTCTATTACATGAGGGGCCCGCATGTCAGAACTAAGTTTAAAATCGGGAGTTAAAAGAAAGATGTACTGTGCACTAGAATCGTTACGGACCGTTGGATGTGAAATAGACGATCCAGATGAGTTGGGCCGCTCGACCACTCCGAACGCCTCCACCGTGGACCGCTGATTTTAATCCAACGGCCGCGAGCGTGGCCTAGATCCGCCGCACCGCGCCGCCGATTCTACTGCCCACTTGTCGCCAAGGTGCGGTAGGGAGTGGAGCTGCGGTGTCCCACTAGCAATTGTCCGGGCTAGCATGCGGCTCGGAAGAAAAGTAATAATCAATTAAGAAAATCGAATATATTTATTTGTAAAATAAAAATATGATTAACTTAAAAATGCATAAAAATTCATTTTGACCCCAAACTAAATGAACCAATTTGCAAAGTGGACTCACAATAATATTCCCAATTTATCTATGAAATAAATTACCACCCCATCGTTTCTTCAAATTTTTGGTCAAAGCTTTAAATTGAATAAAATGCATTTTCAGGACATACAAACTTCAAACGACCATAACTTTCTCCTACTAAATCCAATTGGAATAATTCTTGTACCTAAATTCATATTAAAACATAAAATATCTACTGTAGAAATATCACGCTTTTTGGAGCAATTTGATTTTTATGTTATTTCTCGATGTTTATCGATATTTCCGCTCTTTAGATACCGATTTAAATCAACGAGATTCTTACGCCACCGAGAGTGAGCAACTACTCTTCCAAAGAAGTCAAGCATCATTTGAACTTTCTTTTGCATCATATTGATCCCAGTCTTATTACACTAGTGTTTGAAATGCAATGATATTGCCTGCATGCTATTTTCGGTATATCATTTTGTTATGAGTAGATTAGTTATATCTTATACTTGCTGGTTATCCCTGATATTTCCCATACATAAATGCTTAAGATAGATGGTGTGATGATATGATCGTTGTGTGTTGTATGCTCGCTATGTAGTCTAGCTAACGTAGTAGATCAATTGACGGGACTTGCTCGTCAATTGTGGGAGACACATAACAATTCTTATTCTTTTATTAATTTTTGTCCAGATTGTTACTTCTGGTTATTGAGTTAAATTTTGTTTATGTTAAAAGGTTGTAGGGTTCGGACAAGTGGTTGTAGTGTGGGTGCTGTTATGTACGAGACCCGGGTTTGTGGTTGTCTTGTCTGGATCATTAAGGACCGAGCCATGGACGTTACACTCCAAGTACCGAGCGTACTATCACATGCGGTATATGGGTACCGTACGATTAAGTGAGGGGAAAGTTTTATTGGGTTGGCTCGCAGGTGGTGTGATGTCGAACCCGGGAACGAAGGATCCCGAATTCTCTGTGTTCATACACTAGTCCAGGATTTCCAGTGTACACTGTCACAAAAATGTTATCACAAACATATCCAAATGTATTAATAAGCATAGAGTTTATTACAACCGGGCCGAGGCCAAATAAAACATTGCGGAAGCAAAATAATAATGGTAAGCCACACGATACGCCACAGTAATCGTCCGAGATCGCGCCTAATCGCCCCGCTTCCTCACCTTCCGATAGCAGCCTTCTCCCTAATAATAATATTCAGAAGAGTGAGCACTACAACCGTGCTCGCAAATTACACCCAATACGTAATTTAGAATGCATGCATAAGTTATTCAAAGGAAGGTTGTAGGGTTTATTTGCATAAATCACCTTTTGGTTTAAATAGTTATACTAAGTTTCAAGGCACATTTTCATTACATAACTAAAATCGATTTAAAATTGATCATTTTATAGTGGATAACCTCCATATGAAACATGGTGATGGATACCCTCCTATCACAGGCTACCCGCCTAAATTTACCACAAGGATTAACCATCCTCAAATCATGTCCAAAGTTATTTTAAAACCAAAAACAAATCTAACTTAGAGTGGCTTTGCTCAAGATGTCCATGACCGTGGACACGGCTATTCAATAGATTTACACTCGCAGAGGTTGTACAACTTTACCCACACGAGATAATTTGTCTGTTATGTCGGCCAATACACACTTCCTTAGGTGTGTGACTAGGCAATTATCACAAGGCGCTTCCAATGTACTACCTCAATACCAATATGCCCGCTAAGGTTTCACTTCCATTAGGCTAACCACTTGCTGAAACCCCTCTTGCGCTAAGTGGAATAAAGTCTAACCGACACCCACACAACAAAAATGGCATAAACAATACCGAGGTAATACAAATTATTAAGCCCGGTTCTCGCCCATACTGAACATGTGGTAGTACTGGTGGAGCTTTTGCAAGATGCGCTCAAAGGCCGGTCCTTAATCTACTTGGGCAACTTTCAATAAAAACCCCGGTCTCACTCCCAACTGTGACAGTCTGCATAAACTCGCACTCCACCAACGGTCCATGTTTGCCCAAGTACAAACCATTTTCTTTTATTTTAAATTTTCAAAGACATTTGTAAAAGTCCACCATGACAAGGCAATGTCATAGTCTTTTTATCAATTTATGAAATTTTGGCTAAATTCTCCCAAAGTCAAATATTTCATGGTCTAAGCATTTGCTATGCATATATTTATTTTTAAATTCATTTGACTAAGGTTACAAGGAATTGGTAATACAACAATCAAATTTGGCTATACAAAGGAATTGGAATAATTAAATATTTAAAACAGGAATTTAAAATAATTAAATACAATTATGCATGCAATAATAATTTAAAACAGGAATTAAATAATTTTAAATATTGGTGGCAAAATGGTCAATGGTGTAACTTGCCTTGCTCAAATTCCTGGTATTCTACTTCTTCAATAGGGTCAAGCTCTCCTGAGTCACAAAATCTATACGCAAAATATTCCAAATTCAAACAAATTCAAATGAACACAAATAAATTCAAATGAAAATTCAAATTAACTCCAAATTAAATAATTTTGGTTTTGTTAGCTAGATCTTGATTTTATACAAATTTAGAAATTTGAATCACCTAAATCGGAGTTTGTATGAAGAAATACGAGCCCGGAAGTTTAAATCTAAATTTAATTCAAAATCAGAATTTCAATTTCAATTAATTTTCTAAAGGAAATTCCATTTATTGCGCAAGCATACGCCACGCAGATCGTTCACAGAGACCGACATGTGGGCCCAAACAAGATGGATCGAGTCCACGGCGGCCACCCGAATCCACGGTGGACTCACAAGACGCAATAAGGTGAGGGCGAGGCGGCCGGGCGCGCCGCCCACGCTGGCGCCTATGTGGCTGCTACGTCAGCCAAAGTGCCCATGTGGCGCACAGGTGGCGCTGACTTGGCCGGCCACATCAGCACAGGGAGGGGGCGGCGCTCGGGAACCAAGGTTCCGGCGAACGGCGGCGCGGCGAGCTCCGGTGAGGTGCGCAAAAGATTCAGGAGACGATACTGAGTACGATGCGCTACCTGGCGACGCGAGAGCGTGGCCGGAAGATGGTCGGCGACGGCGAGAGGCGGTGGCGAGGTTCGGTCGTTGGCGGGGAGGGTGCTCCGGGGATCTCCAGGCGAGGACGAGGCGCGCACCAGGATCGCCGGAGTATGCTGAAGCTGATGGTGCGGTCGCGGTGGCCGGAGAATGCTTGCCGTCACGGAATCAAGAAGATGGAGCTCGCCGCTAACGGGAAACTTCAAATGCCGGCGATTGAGAGCGAGCGAAGCCGGAGTAGGTGGAATGGAGTGTGGAGAGAATGCGCAATGGGGCACCTTTTATAGGCGAGGGGAGGCCGAGATGGAGATCGCTATGCGCGGTAATGGCGAGGCGAGAGGCGCGGCGCACGGGTTTAAGAAGGGGTAATGCCGGGTGAATGCGGAGAAGCCGGTGATGCTAATGCGCGTAATGCGGGGTTAAGGCGAGGGAATCACGGAGGACACGGCTCGCGTATGCATCAATGGCGGCAGGAGGGCGATGTCGGAGAAGAAGGGGCGGAAGAAGCACAAGACGAGGGCCCACCACCAATGAGACAAGAGCGGAGAGAGGGCGCGAGTGGATTGCATCTACCGTCCGATTGACGGACGGCCAAGTATTCGCGCTGGAAGAGAGGGTCGAGAAGCGCAGCAGCTGCCGGGCTTCGCCCAAGATCGTCAGCAGAGAAATTTTTAAACCTTTTTCAATTGATTTAATTCCAGAAATTCAAATAGGCTTTAAAAAATAGTAAATGAAGTCCAAAAATTTTGAGAAAATTCACATAAATTCTATGAGGCATTCTGGACTTAAATAAAATAATTCCAACTTTTAGTTGGTAATAGATTTTGCACATAAATTCTTTTAGCCTTAATATACTTTATTGAAAAGCTTTTTAAAAATTCCAGAAAATCCACAAAAATTAGTAAATTCTTATTTTTAAATGAAATTGAAATTTTGGGCTGTTACATGTGAGGACATAGAAACCGTGAAATCCTATGTTCCTTAGGAACCCAGTGTGATATATACTGTGCTTAATGAGCACGATTACTTATGTTGAGGAAAAACAACATACTAACTACCTCACATCGACTCCTCCTAAGACAACGTGTGTGCCCGCTTAGCGTTTGCTATATGCTTATGTCTAAGTTGGGATTTGTCTCACATGGGTGGTCTAACTCAATAGGATTTTTTTGCTAAAAATGACTGTATCTCGATTCTCTCCGGCCAGTATATCTAAGGAAGTGTGCTATTTTTCGGAGGCATCCGAGGCTTACTGCTAGTCGAGTCATGTGGGTAAAGTAGTACACATCCAAGGAGATAATCTATTCGAATAGCCGTGTCCACTGTTATGGACAACACTTGGTTTAAGTATGCTTCATCCTTAGACTTCAAAAATTAAAAGTTGACATGGTTGTAATTGGTTTCAAGATGAATGAGATGTTTGTGCACTTCGCCACGAAAGTGGACAGCCACGCTGGTATTGTTTGATTTATTACAATATCTATGTCTTGTAAAACTTCCGTTTGAATAAATGATTTGCAACTTGGCTTTTGGAAACTAGATGGTCTAGGAATGTAAGATGTTGCGTTTTATGCAAAACTAGAACCACTAATGCTATCCCTTGATTGGCCAATTATGCATAACTATATTTCTTTGTGTAAAACTTACGAGTGCACTTGTACTCAGCCAGATATTGGCTGGCATTTTTGTTTTCTTTTCAGGTGAGGACGATTTCGAGCCCGATGAGTTTCTAAGAAGGCCGATTTAGGCAAGACCGACAAGTAGTGCTATTATTTAATCCCAGTCGGTTGCCAGGGGTTATGGGCATGCCATGCTGGTCTTTTGGTTTATTTATAATGCTTCCGCTGTTACTTTATGATCTCATTTGAATTTGGCCGGTCGGCCCTTGTAGTAACTGCAAACTCGTCTATTATCTATGTATGTCTTTTGAGCCATTGATGTATGAATGTTGTATGGATGTGACCCACGTTGAAGGTGAGTTTGAGGGCACGTTGGTCGCTGATCTTGGGAGCCAACGTGGTCTCATTCTCGCTGTGATGAATTCCCTTTTAACTTATTTAAGTGTGTGCTTGAACCGTTGGAGAATCGATCATCATGCGTGCTCGCAAAGGAGCAACAGATGATCATCGGGGCACTAGTTTCGCTGGGACGCCACGAGATGGAGTTAACTTGGAATTCATTTACTTGAGGCCCAGAGTTACTTCCTTAATATCGTAATTACCTCGATCTTACGGGATTAACCCGGGGGTCCTCACAAAAAGCAAGAATGACCCTTTGTTCTCAATGCTCAATTCCCTCTGTTTTGGCTATAAGCACAACAGGAGAATCAAGCAAAAGCTTTGAAAATATATTAAACTTGGTCTGAGGTTACAATGGTAGTCTAACCCTCAATATATAGTGCCCCTTCTCCTCCTCATGGCTGGCCAATAGGCCCTAGTCCTACTCTAATTCGGAATTAGAACTCCTACTCCAATTCTGACTCAATCTAAAACAAAAAGAAAACTCTAATTTTACAACTGTCATATTGTTTTGGTCATATCATTTGATACAAGACGAATTTCGGAGTGAGAGAGGATCCTTTGGATCGGTCTTGAAGTTAGCTTTCCAACAAGCCCAAAAACACCCAAATCGGACTTCGTATGAGAAAGTTATGACCTTTTTATTCCGGAATGTCCTGCTGATTCCGAATCCGAATTTGAGTCTGATTCCGAATCCGAATTGAATTCCGAGTTGATTCCGAGTGTGAATTTGGTTGGGCTTGTAGAAGTTTCGAATTTGACTTGGATTCTTGGGCTTCTCTCCCCTTGCTTGTCTCCCACGAGCTTCTCCTCCATTGTTACGGCCTTTCTTCAAGAACAGCCTCACATCCTTCATCTCTGTTCATTATTGAATATTTCAATCTGAGCACAAGCAAAACACTAGTTTTAGGTAGTATGAAATTCTCAACTAATTTAAAAGGAAATTCAGTGAACAGATTCACCTGTTGGATAAACTTCTCTTGTTTTTCAACTCTCTTAGTAAGCTCATGTTGTTCTGAGGTATTTAATGAATTGAAAACATTATGTGAAACAACATAGCTAAGGATGTCTACATCATCCTCCCTTTCTTTAAAAAAAGCCGTCTTCGGCTTTTGATAGTCTGAAAATGTGCTAGACGAAGAAAACAACGTATATGCATGGTATATGTATGAATCAATTATTGTGTTCTTGTTGTTGTTTTGCACAATCGATAGCTCAAAGTCATATTTCAAATTGCCCAACTGACTCATATGATAAAATTTAACCTTCCCAATATCAAAGTCAACTAAAGTGGGTGAAAACAAATTGATACCATTCCATGCTTCAATCAAGGCTACTCGATTAGTTATACATTTAAGAGATAAACAAGTAGGCATCATGTTGCGTTCTAAACAATAAACACTTGTATTTAAACCCATCTTAAAGAGACCGTGACATTGCTCAATAGATGGTTTGCGCAAAATATGTAATTTTAAATCAACAAGATTATCACAAGTAATGCATATTCGATAAACATGAAACATGTTGTTGTCTACACCAAAATCTCCGATCAAATTGAATTTATATGTGTGTATGTAGCTATTTACCAGTGATCTTAAATATGAAATTTCAAGAACCTTCTTAATAACACTAACTACCTCTTTTGGTTTATCGAATATGATATGACAGAAAGAATCATTAAGGGATACTCTAGTAAGAACTTCTGTATGAGTAATCAATTCCAAATTATGCAAATTAAGCATATCAAATTTAGAACTTGGAATCATCAAAGGAATAATGGAGTTCTCAGTTTTACACACCTTGTCTTGATGATCTATCGATTTAGTACCAAGAGTGTTATCTTGTTCGCCCTCCTCGCTTGATGTAGGTGCCATGTATCGTAATGTCATCATGTAACCACGGGTATATTGTATTCCTCTCCAACTATGGTTATATCTTCATCTTTCTCTTCCAATGGTGAGGGCTCTTGAATGTCTAACTCCTTATTTGCTTGGTCCACCTGCACAATGTGTGATACAACACTAGAAATAGAGGGTAAGTTGTTAGGTTCAAAAATAATCTTACTTGTCCTATCATCTATCTCTCCCATTTCTTTTGGTGTATCTCTCACACTCTCAATTGGGATGCTCTCAACCTCGCATATGGTGGACTCACATAGCTCACTCTTTTTATCACTCTCATTCAATTTGGCTATGTGGCTCTCATTCTCACATGGGTTTTGATACATCTCATCCTTGTAAGACCGTACAGAAGGGCACAACTACCACCAACCACGACCTCCTCACGTGTTATGGTTGTGACAGGCAAGACTATCGATCACCTCGGTCGAAGAAAAATTCTCATGCTCGATCTTCTTCTCAAGTGACACACCAGTGGATGAATTAGAACTAAAGAGCCGGCGCAGATTTAATTGATGTGCTAGCATGTGTTTAAGTCTCTTTTCTGCCTTCATAGCATATTTCACAAGATCTTGCAGACTACGAAAATATTCATCTTGAAGTGCAGCAACGATATGATAATTCAAGCCTGCTTTGAAGTATGTCTTTTCTTGATATGCACTAGTGATATTGGCACAGCGCATTGCATGATTCAACTTAATGTAGTAATCTTGGACAACTTTGCATCCTTGTGTAATGCTTTCCACGAGGTGTAGTAGTTCCCGTTCATAATAGGATAGAACAAATTCTCTTCTCATGACCCTTTTTAAATAGACCCAAGATGTAATGAATTGTTTTTCACATAGTTGTTGCCACCAACTAGAGACATAGTCCGTAAAAAACAAAGTGGCCACTCTCACTTCCTTGGCTTCTTATTCGAACTTATGGCATTCAAGCTCGAACTCCATGCTTTGTACCTGTAACATCCAAAATGTGGATTTGTGTTTCAAATGTAAGAAAATGAGAAGAAATTAAAAATTTCCTCGATCTCAAGTCCTTGAGCATTTCAGTAATTTTGTAAAAGAATTATGGAAATTAAAATCAAGATACTCAATTGACCCCAATCAAAATCTCGTGGCAAAGATCTTGTGCCAAACCCTAATGATGACTTGTGACTCCTCTGAATTATTTCATGATTTTTAGAAATTATTTGATAATTTTGGGAGGCAAGTCAAAGCTTGGTCAAACTCTAATTCACATCTTCTGAAATTTTTAGAGAAAAATGCAGTGCATGAAAATCTTTCAAAATTTTATGTGAGGTTCATCCCGAAGTCAGCAACCTCCAGTTAAAATTTCATAATTTTTTGGAGCTAGTTTGTTCCTTAAACAAATCCCTCAAAATCAGCTGTTAATTCAAACCCTAACTGGTTTTCACTGTTCATTGGGTTCGAATCAGACTCAGGCTTGAGTCACTTGACTGGGTTCGATCAACTAAACACACCGTCTCGGTCGTTTAGGCGCAAGCGTTGAGAGTCGTTGGATCGGCATCAAACGGCCCACGATCACTTGAACGTTCGGACCATCCGAGCGCGCCGATCCATTTAAACCGTTGGATTCTAAATCGAGGGCCCACGATAACGTGAACGTTCGGACCGTTCGAACGCCTCGCACAACGTGAACCGTAGGATCCAAATCAACGGCCCAGGTTTGAGCGAACGATCGAATCGTTTTAATCGCCCCGTTCTATTTGAACCGTTCGATTTTAATCCGACGGAAACGCTGCCTCTTCCTGCCTGAGCGCACATCCGAAGTTCAAAGAATGGCGTGAGCAGAGGAGAAAAATGCAGCGTGGTGTCACCTCCGTGGTCGCCTTTAAACAGCTATCTCTGCGCGCATTAAATGCCCGACGTGCTCCTCCCTCATAAGTCCATGCTTCAACTACTCCTGTCGCTCTCGCGTGCTCTAATGGCAGTGTTGACCCGAGAGAAATATCACTGTTGCACACTGTCATTCTCAGCTATTTAAGCTCCATTGCTTCACCCTTGGCTTCCTTGAGCACTTCCGCAACTCCAGCTAGCACCCACAAGCTTGTTTGAGCTAAAATCCCTCGAAATCCATTCGGCCACCATTGTTGAGCTTTGAGCTTCGGTGAAGGCGGTACAGCAGGGGCTCTCTCCTTTCAATTCTTTTTCCCTCTGCTCCATCTTTACTCTCTTGAGCTTAACCCTCACTCAATTTGGTTCAATTCGCTCAGGGCTTGATTGAATTTGGATTTCCCCATTTTCGGCCGAAATGAGCATTTCTCTTCACCAGAGCAGGCTCGACCCTTCTCTGTGCTTTCTCTGTGCTCAGGTAACTCCTTATTAGTCCCTAGTTGCTTGGCACCCGCTTCCTTGAACCGCAATTGAGCTCATTTGCGCTTGCTTTCATCCACTTTCGTCATCTTCGTTATCTCCGCTTGTTTGCGTTTCTAGACCGCCGCACCAAAAAATCATGGTACCATTGGGTGCGCAAGGTTGTTAGGAACCCATTTTGGGCATTTGCTCGCACCGCCATGCCAGAGTCGCCGCGACGCAGCCTCTTCCCCGCCGCCCCGATCCACGTGAACCGTTGGATCCAAATCCAACGGCGAGCGTTTAGGGTTTGTGAGTCGCATGTGCGCACGTTAATCCGTGAACTCGGACCGTTGGATCCAAGATCAACGGTCCAAGTTCGTCCACGTCGATTTAATTTCTGATTTTTCCCGAAAGGATTATTTGTCAACCAAAATGTAGTAACTTGTAAAATGCATAACTATTTCATTTAATTCCTTTTCGTTGATTCAAATTTTGTTAGTTATATTTTTAACTAAAATTTAATCTAAAAATGATTCTAACCTCAGTATATCTCCAGAAAATTTTGCTAAAATGTTACTGCAATAATAGTAGCATTTATGATTTAGAAGGGTGAGCCAAATTGTTTTGCTCATATCTTTTGCATTAAGAATCCAAATCAATTGGTTCTTGTTGCTAAATTCCTTATAAATCATGCTCTTGCTACTGTAAAATTTTCAAAATATTTGGAGAAATTTTATGATGAGTCTTTGTGTGTTCTTCGTTTTATCGGCTCTTTTTCGCTTTCGATTAGGTTCAAGAGCACGTTGATAACTTATGTGATCCTCCGCAACATCTTGAACCACAACAAATAGGCAAGCAGTTTGATCATGTTAATCCTAGTATTTTTAAATCTAATATATTGATTTCAACTTGTATGTAGGCATTGCTATTTTGTTGTTAAATTATGGTTAGTATCCTATAGTTGCATAATCTGAGGAATTGATTATCCTCTACTACCATGAGCCTAGGTTATTTGCTGTGATTTGAGTTCGATGGATGAGCTCTTGTCACTTAGTAGATTGCGTAATTAAAATTTCTTAGAAAATGCTTAGTTTCTAGAGTAATAGGCGATCATCGATTTAGTCGATGATCTTGATCACACATCTAATTATTACTCCTTTATGTCCAAGACTTGTGCTTTGTTATTTTGTAAAGTCAAAATCTAAAATGAAAAATTGATTTAAATCGATGATCTTGATCACACATCTAATTATTACTCCTTTATGTCCAACACTTGTGCTTTGTTATTTTGTAAAGTCAAAATCTAAAATGAAAAATTGATTTGGACTTGGGCAAGTGGTTGGATGGTGGGTTATTGGGTTTGTGGATGTCTTGCCTAAGTCAACAAGGACCCAACATCTTGTGTCACACTCTCCAAGCAATTTTACGTGCTAACCACGCGAGAGGGATATGGGACCTCTCTTGACTTAGTACTTTGGCGTGTGTTATCTCCGAGTCGCAGCAGGAGGGGGTTGTGTGTGTTCTGTGAAAAGGATATGTGTTATTGTGTTGAGTGTGCGAGGAGATTCCTGTAGGCTCTGACTCGAGGAGCATCGTAGTTGTCCAAGGCTTTACTCAAACGGTAGTTGACCGAGGCTTTACGATGACTCGACACAACGATGGGTTTCTATCCGACGGGGACTCGCAGCTAATACAAAATGTTGGAAATGTCTCAAGGACTTAGTCGTAACATACCAAAGGAAGTATGCTAATCATGTGACAAAAGGCGGATGACGTATGGGTACATTGGTACAATTGCAGGATAAAACAATTGTAGCCTCGTCCTAGGTTATGGACACGCTTGGTTAGGTTTTGCAAGAGTTAGACTACAACCTTTTAAATTAAAATTCGACATGGTTGGTATGAATGGGTAATTCATGCTATTGTTGTGGTGACTAATGGTTTAGTCACTTCCAGGATTGTTGTTATCATCTATCTATTGTTATATTATTATCATTTACGGTTATTTCAACATTAAAAATAGATTTGTCAACTTGCTTTTAATGAACTACATTATTGCAAATAAAGATTGCTTTGTGTTGAAAATGAAACATACATCCTCCACTTAAATAAGCTTGCATGTAGCATATGTATAGGTCTGTTACTCTACATGTAAGTCTTGCGGAGTACAATTTTTGTACTCATTTGCTTTGCTTAACTATTTGTTGCAGAGGAGGAAGGTGAGCCCCAAGGGCCTCACTTTTGTGAGATGTGTTGTGGATTCGACGACTAGCTTGGCGGTCCGGTCGGTTGCTGTGGATTTCATGGGAATTTGTTACAGATCTTAGGATGATGTGACAATTGGCAATGGCGTTTACGGTTTGTAGTTTCACGTGTTTTCGACAAAGCTACAGTATTCGATAGGCGGTCGGACCGGTCCTTGCATCGGCGGTCCGATCGGTCCCAAATCGGCCGGACCGCCATGTGGGCGGTCGGACCGGCGGTGACCTAAAAGTGTTCAAAACGAGTGGGGCCAAAAATAGGTGTTGTAGGCAAGTGAGGGATCCCAATGCACTTGGTCTCATAATTTTGGAGTCTCCAAGAAGAAGTTCTATTCGCTTTTAATTTCCGTAAGGTTTCGAATTTGGGAGTATGAATTTCGCTAAGTCCAGGCGGTCCGACCGCTCATTGTGGAGCGGTCCGACCGCCATGGCGGTCCGACCGGCCACCCGAGCGGCCGACCGGCTTCTACTTGAACGCCGCCAACTTCGTGGCGATGTTGTTTTGTTAGGTCAAAGTCATTGGTTTCATGGCATATGATTTGCATGATGCATGTTTTGACTAACATGGGTCAAGTTGTGAAGAACTTGTTCCCGAACACGTGTTTTCTTGTCCGTGGTTGTGCAGTTGCTTGGTGGTCAACGACGGTCAACGGCGAGGAGGATCGGACTAGACTTGAGAGTTGAGGTCCGTAACGATCGACGATGCCGTGAGGTCAACGACTCAAGCGTGACACAAGATGGACAAGGGTGACCTATTGGCAAATCCATGGTGCATGGTGAAGCGGTTTAGGTCAAAAGTTAAAGACGGCGCTTATGGCGCATGCAGGTGTGACTCGCTTGTTAGTGGGCCTTAACGGAGCCCAAGAGAGTCAAACCCTAAGAGTTTTAGGCCTCCACTATAAATAGGAGGAGATGGTGGCTGCACCTCTCTCACTCTCGCCTTTTTATGTTTCAAAACCCTAATTGTCATTAGGGGAGTTGAGGTGGAGGCAAGGGCTCTTGATGGTTTGTGGTGAATTTCGTGATCTTTGATTGTCTACTAATCCATGATGGTGTGGATGTAATCCAGCAACAATCACGAAATCAATCTATGCAAGGTTTGCTTGAGATAAGTCTCTTTTCGTTCTTGCTTTCAATTTCGTGTTTTTAGGGCTTTCTTTGATCCGTGAGTTTGTGATTGATTCTTTCACGTGAATTAGCTTGCTGTGATATGTGTGAATCTATCTAGCATTATCTTGATCATCAATCACTCACGAACAAGCTTTAGGATCAAGTTTTCGCTTCTTGCCCTGCTTTAGACCTTCGTTAATCAATTGGCAATTGCTCAAGATCGCTCCAAGAATTATCATAATATTCGATTGAATAGGTCCTCAATAGCATATAGAAGGTGTGTGCAAAGTTTCATAAAGATTAGAGTTGAGAATCAAAAGTTTCACCTAATTGCAACTTCGCCATCGGGCCGATTTTATCGCTGCAGATCGGTTCGAGTCGGCCGGCCGATCGCCCGTCATCACCGGCCGACCGATTTTGAGCGGTCCGACCGCCAAGATAACGCCGTCCGATCGCCCGCAATCGGTCCGACCGATTGGGTCCAGCGGTCGACCGCCCGCGGCCGTGAGTCTTTGCAATCTTAGTTGATTTTGTAGCATTGCTTAGGGGTTTAATTGATTCAATACTAGTCTTCCACAGATCGTATATTGATCTTCATAGCTTTCTAATAGCTACCGGAGTGAAATTGTATTGAGTTCATAATTTGTGAAAAGTGAGCGTGTTCTATTCACCCTCCTCTAGTCGCTTTTACGGTCCAACAAGTGGTATCAGAGCCCTGCTAGTTCAATCTTGATCTTAACCGGTCACCAACTTTGGCGATGGATAAGTTTTCTACTAAACCGCATATCTTCGATGGGCACGACTACGCTATTGGAAGAATCGATGCGCGCCTTTCTTGAGAGCGAGGACAAGCTATTTGGGATGTTGTTAGAGCCCCACCGGTTATTCCCGAAATTGCTACACCGCTTCGCAATTCTTTTGGCTAACAACAATAAGGCTAAGAATCTCTTATATGGTGCACTTGGTAGACAAGAATATGATAGAATATGCAATCTTTCAATCACAAGATGAAATTTGGAACACTCTCAAACATATCATGAGGGTTCGTCCCAAATCAAAAAGGTGCGCCAAACAGCTTTACAGCGTGAATACAATAAATTCGAGATGCGCCCCGAGAGAGCATCGATGACATTTTCACGCTTTAATAAAGTAATTAATCAAATGAAAGTCGTTGATATTGAATATTCTCAATCTGAAAATGCCACCCATCTCTTGGCTGCAATCAACACCAAGGAGTGGGAGATGAAGGCTACTGCTATAGAGGAAAATGTTGATCTTTCAAGTCTTACTTTAGAATTGCTTTATAGTAAACTCAAGACTCATGAAATTAAAAGAGTTGATCATCCCAAGAAAGATAACTTAGCTTTGGTAGCAGATCCTCTCAAAAAGGCTTTTGATGACTCTTTTGAATCTTCTTCTGGATTTTCATTTGCTTGTTTATCTGCTATTCCTGAAACAGAGTTAGCTCTTCTAGCTAAAAAATTCACACGGGCCTACAATAATGTGAGAAACAAAAAGAGAGGTGGTCCGGTGATATGCTATGAATGTGGTGAGCTCAATCATATCCGGGCAAATTGCCCCAACCTGAAAGGTAAGAGCAATCATAAGGAAGGAAAGCCACTTGAAGAAGCCTCCTTTCAACAAATCAAGGTATGAGGCTAATAAGCTTGTGAAGGCTGCTCACCGGGTCCTTGCCGCTTTTGAGGATCAATCCTTGAGCGATGTGGATACCGGGAGTGAGGAGGATAAGGAGGAGGAGATCCCTCAAGGCAAAAAGAAAGGAAAGGCCAAAGACTTCACTGGCATGTGCTTCATGGCTGACACGGATGACATTGATGATAATGAGGTATCTTTTTCTTATGATGAGCTTTCTGCTAAATATGATTCTATAGTTGAGCAATTGCTTAGTCAAGATGAAGCGCTAGAATTTGTTATGACAAAAAATAAGAAATTAGAGTCAAAGATTAGCAAACTGAAAGTAGAGCTTAAAACTGCTAAGACTCTTGAACTC
The DNA here is from genome assembly GCA_036346395.1 of Hsuehochloa calcarea. Lineage (NCBI taxonomy): Eukaryota > Viridiplantae > Streptophyta > Magnoliopsida > Poales > Poaceae > Hsuehochloa > Hsuehochloa calcarea. The sequence goes on from CM070601.1 coordinate 44,406,276, forward strand.
GATGAATGTTTATCTTGTCATGCTATGCATTCGTAAATTACCAAGTTACAATCTGCTCATAACATTTCGCACAATAACTTGAGAATGCTAGATCCGAACTAAATGAAATTAAAAGTGCTCCTTGTGAAAAATGTTTAGAATCTAGTAAATTGATTGCTTTTGATGTATTTGATTCTAGCCCTTGCACTTCATGTTTAGAAAAAGAACGTGAAATCAAAGATATCTTAGAAGCTGCTAGAGTCAAATATGCTAAGCTTAAGGACAATATTGAAAATACTACTTGTGCTTCTTGTTCCACTCTTAAGCTTGAAATTGCTTTGTATAAGGAAAAATCTATGAATAAAACTTGTGATGCTTGTGTTAACTTGAGAAAAGAAAATGCTTACCTTCATGATACATTAGAGAAATTTTCTAAAGGTAAGAAACAATTAAACATGATTCTTGACAAGTCTAAAACTCCTTATAAGAAGCAAGGTTTAGGATTCAATTCTTTTCAAGACAATTCAAACCCAAAAGTCATTCAAGTCTTGGAAAAAGGTTTAATTGAATTCAAAACCCAACCTCGCAAAAACATCTTTTAAATCAGCAGTTTTGCCCAACCTTGTATTAATTCAAATGGTGCTTCTTCTAGTGGTACCAAGTACCATTGCACTTATTGCAAAAAGGTGGACATTTGATTGAATTCACATGAGGTTGAAAATGATAGGAAAATTTTGATAGAATTTCATTCATGCAACCTAGAGCTTCTATGAGACATGGTAACACCGAAAAGAATAAACTCGATTAGGATTTTTCTCTCATGCAAATCATTATGTTTCTAGATATCCTAATTCTAATGTTTATCGATCAAGGTCCGATCACCGTGGTCACCGGTCCGATCATTAGGTCGCGGCCCGATCACAAGACAACACGGCCGATCCGCCATGGACAGCTTTAAGTCTCATGTTAATATAAACATTGCTCATAACCGAATGTTAGATGAAATCAAGGATAGTACTTCGGTTTGTATATTCCTTGCAACGTGTGTCTCAAGATCGATTCCTAAATCTTGTTTATCTAACCCCAAGATTGAGACACATCGCTCTTTTGTTCCTTGATTTTCGTGGATTACCGCGAAAGGGAAGAACACGTGGTTCGTTGACTCGGATGTTCACGCCACATGACCGAAACTCAAAATGGTTCACCTCTTTCACGCGGCAACAGTGATGACTTCATCACCTTTGGAGATGATACACAAGGGCTAATTGAAGGAACATGATCAATTAGGGTAAACAACAAATTCATTCTAAAGGATGTCGCTCTTGTGGACAAGCTTAGGTATAATCTTCTTTCGCTTTCTCACTTCTTGATGATGGTTATGAGACTGCTTTTAAGAAAATGCTTGTCGTGGTGCTTGATTCTACCGTGAGCTTGTGTTTGGAATCTCTAGAGTTGGTAGAATTTTTAGAGCTGATTTTTCGTAATCTCTTGCCGGATCTCTTAAATGTTTGCTTACATCTTCTTCTCGATTTCGCTTTGGCATCGACGCTTGGGGCACATTGGTTTTGATCATCCGCACGAGTTAGCAACCTTGATCTCATGAGAGGTTTGCCCAAACTCAAAGTCGCAAGGATGTCAGATATGCGCTTCAGAGGCATGGCAAACAAGTTGCCGCCTCACACCCTTCTCAGGACTATGGTTATGACCGACTGACCAGACGCTTGCTTCATATGGATACTGCTGGTCCCGCTAGAGTCCTGGCCACGGTGGAAAATGGTATATTCTTGTCATAGTCGATGATCTTTCTAGATATACTTGGGTGTTCTTTCTTACTTCAAAAGATGAAGCTTTTGGTTATTTTCATGACCTTGTTCTTCGCTTGGCTTCGAGCTTCCCGGTGCTTTGAGAGCGATTCGCAGTGATAATGGCACGGAGTTCAAAAATGCTTCTTTGCTTCTTTTTGTGCCGAGCGTGGTATTGAGCATCGCTTCTCCTCTCCACACGCCCTCAACAAAATGGCGTGGTGGAAAGGAAGAATAGGACCTTGGTCGAAATGGCTAGGACGATGCTAGACGAATATAACACACCGAGGAGATTTTGGGTCAAGCTATTGCTATCGCTGCCATATTGCCAATCGTGTCTTTTGAGACCTTCTTTAGGCAAGACTCCTTATGAGCTTCGCTTTGGTAGAAAACCCTCTGCTTCGCATTTTCGAAGTTTTTGGATCAAAATGTTTTATCCTTAAGACAGCAACTTAGATAAATTTGAATCAAGAACTTTGATGGGGTATTTCGGTTATCCCGCCATTCGAGGGGTTTTCGAGTTTTTAATATCGAGACTAACATTATTCAGAGACTTGTAATGTCACTTTTGATGAGACTAGCCCGAGCTAGATCAATTACTACGATGATTTACAGTGACAGAGAGCATTTTTGTGGAGGAAGATGAGGACGGTTAATGTCATTCCTCATCTCGCCGCCGAGGCGCCTATATTGATACAAGAACTCGCTACGCCTACTTCACCTTCGCTGAGGCTCCCGCAGATCATCATCATCGCAGACTCATGAGGTCAAGAAACGACATCTCACCCGCGCCCACTTCAGATTCAGAGACAAAGATCCTCCTAATGTATAATAGGTAATCTACATGAGCGAGTCACTCGCCTGTATAATGATCCAAATCTCTACTCATTCGGCTTTTGTTGCTTCTTTTGAACCCCGCGATATATCACATGCCTTATCTGATTCTAGCTGGGTAAATGCCATGCATGAGGAGTTAGAAAATTTTGAAAGAAACAAAGTTTGGAACCTAGTAGAACCCCCTAGTGGTCATAATGTTATAGGAACCCGTTGGGTGTTTAAGAATAAACAAGGTGAGGATGGTTCTGTGGTTAGAAATAAAGCCGATTGGTAGCTCTGTGGTTTCAAATAAGTTGAGGGGTTAGATTTTGATGAGACATTTGCTCTGCTAGACTAGAAGCCATTCACATTTTGCTTGCATTTGCTGCATCAAAAGGTTTTAAATTATATCAGATGGATGTTAAAAGTACCTTTTTAAATGGTTTCATAGATGAGGAAGTGTATGTTAAGCAACCCCCTGGTTTTGAGGATCCTAAATATCCAAATCGTGTTTTCAAGCTATCTAAAGCATTATATGGTCTTAAACAAGCCCCTAGAGCCTGGTATGATAGACTTAAGACCTTCTTGCTTAAAAATAATTTTGAGATGGGTAAAGTGGATAAAACTCTATTTATTCTTAGACGTGACAATGACTTCCGCTTGCTCAAATTTACGTGGATGATATTATCTTTGGTGGTTCCTCTAATGCTCTTGTTTCAATTTTTCCGACACTATGTCCGTGGAATTTGAGATGAGTATGATGGGAGAGCTTAATTACTTTTTGGGACTTCAAATCAAGCAATGCAAGGAAGGAACCTTCATCCATCGACGGTACACTAAAGATCTACTAAAACGCTTCAACATGGGTGACTGCAAGCCAATTTCCACTCCCATGGCAACCTCGATCGCTTTGGATCCAGATGAGGAAGGAGAAGTCGTGGATCAACGCGAGTACCGCAAAGATGATCGGCTCCTTCTCAGATTTGACGCCTCGAGACCGACATTCACTTCACTGTATGCCTTTGTGCAAGATTTCAGCGCCTCCGAGAACTTCCCATCGCCAAGCCGTTAAGCGATATTCGTATTTACACTCTACCCTCTTATATGGCATTTGGTATTCCCGCTCTTCACTTTGTCCATTAGAGGTTTTTCGATTCGATTTTATGGGTCGTTTGCTAGATAGGAAGAGTACCTCGTGCACCGCTACTTCCTAGGCACTTCTCTTGTATCTTGGTCCTCTAGGAAGCGCTTCTTGCACAATCCACTCACGAGGCGAGTATGTAGTCACCGCTAGTTGTCAGAGCTGATTTTGTGGATGACGCCCACTTTGAAAGATTATGGGTTAAACTTTGCTAGTGTTCCTCTTTTCGTGATAACACTTCGCTATTAATATTGCTAAAACCCAAAGGCAACATTCTAGGACTAAGCACATAGACATTCGCTTTCACTTCCTTAAAGATCATGTTGAAAAAGGTGATATTGTGATGCACTTCAGAGAGTCCAAGCTCAATTGGCGATATTCTTACCAAGCCTTTAGATCAAACCAGATTTTCCTCCTTAAGAAGCGAGTTAGGGGTAATTTATCCTTATGGGTTGGTTTGAGGGGGAGTTTGATTTTTTTTTTAATCTTTCCTTGTTCTTTTGATCTTTTATTGTTCTTTTTCTGAACTTAGTGATCTTTTTGAGCTTTTTAGGTTCTTAGGTTTTTTAATTGCATCTCATTGTGTCATATTGCATTCATATGAAAAATCCAACAAGTGGTATAACAACAAGTGGTAACAACAAGTGGTTACAACAAGTGGTATGAAAAATCCAAAAAGATGCATTATAATATAAGTTTTTCTGCTTATCTTTTAAAATTGATGGAGCTTTGCCTATTACCCTTTGGAGCCTTTGTATTTCAATTCTTGCTCAATGTCATGTCTAGTTCTTTGACTTGCTAGAATTATCATGCTTTTACATGTGTAGCTAAGTCTTTGCTATATGAGCTAGAACTTTTTAAACAACTCAAACTAAGAAATTGCAATTTGTGGATATTTTAGCGAGTTGTGCAATTAGTGCTCCTCTTGTGACATTGGCCCTGTCAGAATTGCTTTGTTAGCTCTTTGATCTAAAATTGACCATTACTTGAGCTTTTGTGTTCTTGAGATTCTAAACCGCCATGTGAAAAATGAAAATCAAGATTGTCTTATGCTTAAATTGTGCCAAACTATTCTTACGAGACCGCTTGTCAAATGACATGAACTTGGAGATAGTTTGATGAACCGACGATCTCATGGGGACCGCTTGTCGAAATGACATGAACCTCAAGATGTGTCGCCTTGTAGAAGCTTAGAAAGAGTTTGTGGATGGCTCCTAGTCCAGATCTTCTTTACTAAGATATACCTTTAATCAACTTTTGGTCAAGCTTAGGATGAGTTTGTGGATGGCTCCTAGTCCGTGATCTTGTCACTAAGTTAGATCATTAGTCAACTTCAATATTCAATGCAAATGAGAAAAATGTTGACAAATGGGCGCTATAAAATATTGAGCAAAATGTTTCAATACGGACTTGATTGACTCTTAATGTGGTCTTTGTTAGATTCTTGATCTCACTTTGACACTTTGACATGGCCAATTTCACTTTAGGATCTCTCGTTGATGAACTTGTTGAATTTGAAGCGTTGCTTAAATTGATCAAATCTATCGCTTACTTTTGAGCCTTTGTGCTTAGCTTTGATATATATGTCTTACCATGATCTTGCTAGCGCTGTCAGCTTGATATGTCTGCTTGTGCAATATTAGAGATACTAGCTTGTTCTTTTGGGTAATCTCCAAAGCTTCTTGTAATCAAGAATTGAAAATACAAAAATTGAAGCCACCCATTGCACTTCATGCATATTCCTCTTTATGCTTCTTTTGTTTCGCTTTTTCTTTATTCTATATTTGTTATCTCCGATGAGAGGAAGGCGTGATTCCTTGATGAATCCATTGTCAAAGGGGAGAAGATGTGTTAAATGAGAAGAGAAGATGTGTTAATGAGAATATATTTCTTTGTTGGGGAGATGTTTATACAAAGGGAGAAACTGAAAATTTGAAAATTGAGGATCATAGTGAGGGGAGTTCTTGAGTTGCATTCTTATTGTCTTATTGAATATTCTCAACTTGAATTGCATTCTTCTATACTCACAATGATCATAGGTCAATTGAACAATTGTTCTTTCATATGGACCTTATGTGAGAATTTTGACCCTTTTCCGAAATCAAAGTTTTTATGCTTACTTTTGCCTTGTCTCACATGCATATACTATTCGATGCCACTTGGTCATTTACATTGCTTTTTCTTGCTTATGGACTGTTGTGCCTTTGTGCTAAAACCGCGAGTAAACTCGCTTTCAAACCTCTTACTTACATTTTCTCGGATAATTGCCAATGTGTTCATCAAGGGGAGATTGTGGATTTCATGGGAATTTGTTACGATCTTAGGATGATGTGACAATTGGCAATGGCGCTACGGCTTGTAGTTTCACGTGTTTTCGACAAAGCTACAGTGTATTCTCGATAGGGCGGTCCGACCGGTCCTTGCATCGGCGGTCCGATCGGTCCCAAATCGGCCGGACCGCCATGTGGGCGGTCGGACCGGCGGTGACCTAAAAGTGTTCAAAACGAATGGGCCAAAAATAGGTGTTGTAGGCAAGTGAGGGGATCCCAATGCACTTGGTCTCATAATTTTGGAGTCTCCAAGAAGAAGTTCTATTCGCTTTTAATTTCCGTAAGGTTTCGAATTTGGGAGTATGAATTTCGCTAAGTCTCAGGGCGGTCCGACCGCTCACGTGGAGCGGTCCGACCGCCATGGGCGTCCGACCGCCACCGAGCGGCGACCGGCTTACTTGAACGCCGCCAACTTCGTGGCGATGTTGTTTTGTTAGGTCAAAGTCATTGGTTTCATGGCATATGATTTGCATGATGCATGTTTTGACTAACATGGGTCAAGTTGTGAAGAACTTGTTCCCGAATACGTGTTTTCTTGTCTGTGGTTGTGCAGGTTGCTTGGTGGTCAACGACGGTCAACGGCGAGGAGGATCGGGACTAGACTTGGAGAGTTGAGGTCCAGAACGATCGACGATGCCGGGTGAGGTCAACGACTCAAGCGTGACACAAGATGGACAAGGGTGACCTATTGGCAAATCCATGGTGCATGGTGAAGCGGTTTAGGTCAAAAAGTTAAAGACGGCGCTTATGGGCGCATGCGGTGTGACTCGTTTGTTAGTGGGCCTTAACGGGAGCCCAAGAGAGTCAAACCCTAAGAGTTTTAGGCCTCCACTATAAATAGGAGGAGATGGTGGCTGCACCTCTCTCACTCTCGCCTTTTTATGTTTCAAAACCCTAATTGTCATTAGGGGAGTTGAGGTGGAGGCAAGGGCTCTTGATGGTTTGTGGTGAATTTCGTGATCTTTGATTGTCTACTAATCCATGATGGTGTGGATGTAATCCAGCAACAATCACGAAATCAATCTATGCAAGGTTTGCTTGAGATAAGTCTCTTTTCGTTCTTGCTTTCAATTTCGTGTTTTTAGGGCTTTCTTTGATCCGTGAGTTTGTGATTGATTCTTTCACGGAATTAGCTTGTGTGATATGTGTGAATCTATCTAGCATTATCTTGATCATCAATCACTCACGAACAAGCTTTAGGATCAAGTTTTCGTTTGCCCCTGCTTTAGACCTTCGTTAATCAATTGGCAATTGCTCAAGATCGCTCCAAGAATTATCATAATATTCGATTGAATAGGTCCTCAATAGCATATAGAAGGTGTGTGCAAAGTTTCATAAAGATTAGAGTTGAGAATCAAAAGTTTCACCTAATTGCAACTTCGCATCGGCCGATTTTATCAAGGCAGATCGGCTCGAGTCGGCGGCCGATCGCCATCATCACCGGCCGATCGATTTTGAGCGGTCCGACCGCCAAGATAACGCCGTCCGATCGCCTCGCAATCGGTCCGACCGATTGGGTCCAGCCATCGACCGCCTGCCGTGAGTCTTTGCAATCTTAGTTGATTTTTGTAGAATTGCTTAGGGTTTAATTGGATTAAATACTAGTCTTCCAACAGATCGTATATTGATCTTCATAGCTTTCTAATAGCTACTGGAGTGAAATTGTATTGAGTTCATAATTTGTGAAAAAGTGAGCGTGCTCCTATTCACCCCCCTCTAGTCGCCTTTACGGTCCAACAGTTGCCTTGTGGGTTAAAGGCACACTGATTGGCTCTTTTGGTTTATGGCCATCTTTTGGCACTTTTGCTTCAGCTGTTCAATTTCGATATGTATATGTCATTTGGCCGGTCGGCCTCTCTTTTGTAATAACTATTCTTTATTTATGTTAACTTCTGGTTTGTTGCTTTGCTTCGGTTCTATGTGAATGAATGGAATTGATGCATGAATTTTGTAAAGAGATGTGTATACTGCATTTCTGGGAAGTATACATATCTCGAGTCTCGGTTTATTCGATTTGTGATGCTAGAACCAAATGGATGGTTAAGCATTACAAGCCCAATAAACCGGGGTCTCACAAAGTTTGGTGTCAGAGCCATACTGACCGTAGTAACCCAAGCTTGGTCGTCTTTAGGATATTTTAGAAAACCTTATTTTCAAAGTATCAAATGGTTTATGAAAGCATAAGGAATTCTCAGATTTTACTCCTTACCTATCTTAGCTTTCTCCTCTCATCTTACTCTAATTTGAGTTTTAAAAATTGTTTTCCTCTCCTTTCTTCAAAGATAGTTGTTATCGTTTAAATGGGTTTTGGGAACTAATGAGCTTGGCAAATTGAAGTGGTGGCTGCCCTCTACAAGGTTTTGAAGTTTCTGGAATGGATAAATTGCGACTAGAAGCTTGAATGCAAAACCTGGACAGTGATCTTTCAATTTCTGGACAGCAAGCTCAAAGGTTCTAAATGGGGTAGAAAATGAGAGGTTAATCAACTAAAATTTGTGGGAATAGAAGGGTAAGATGTCATACTAGTTAGCTATGTATCTAACGCTAATTTCGCTGATTTAACCTTGCTCTTTAGTGGTAATAGATCTTACGTTATATTCTGATTTTTATCTTCTCAATCAATTACTCGTTCATTCAATACGGGTTGGTTGCATTGGGAAGTAGAGCTTTGGTTTGATGATTCATTGCGATTTTTGGAATCTTTTTATAAGCCTGTTTAAGTTTATACACTTGCTGCTTTCGGCTTTCGATTAGAGTGATGTTCCATTCCCGTAGTCGTTAGCATTTTGCTTCATTTCGGCTTTGTTTTCGGGTCTAGTTTTTAACCCAAGTTTCTTGTAACAGGATGGCCGGACGACTCAGTAGCGTACCAAGGCCACCACCGTCCGACGAGGATCTTCCTCCTCCTCCGACCATGGCCGAGGTCCTTCTTCGATGGAGCGCAACCGCAGAGGATGTGAGGGTTCTTCCGACGCCATCACGCCGCAACACTTCCGCCTCTACCGGTGCTTCAGATCCGCAAGGGAGTGGACACCACCGCTGGGGACTCGCAGAGTTTCTTCGCACCCACCCACGCTCTCCGTGTCCAAGGACCCGCTTGACGCAGACGACTGGCTTCGTCTGGTTTTGCGAAAGCTTCGCATAGCGCAGTGCCAGGAGCACGAGAAGGCGCTGTTCGCATCGCACCAGCTGAAGGGTGCATCTTTGTCTTGGTGGAAGAGCTTTCTCGCTATGCAGCCTGACGGCCACACCGTCACTTGGGAGGAGTTCCGCACCGCCTTCCGTCGAGTCACATTCCTTCCGACCGATGAGGTCAAGAAGAAGGAGTTCTTGTCGCCGCATAAGGGCGCTTTCGCCACGGAGTACCTGTACGAGTTCAACCATTTGGCTCGTTATGCTTCGGAAGAGGTGGCCACTGATGAGGCCAAGCAAGATAAGTTCAAGGATGGGTTGTCCGAGGAGCCGCAGGATGCTATCCGCCGCCGACTTCCGGATTTTCAAGCATTGGTGGACAAGGCCATCGCCGAAAGCACTGGGAGAGCGCCAGGATTCCCGCAGCGTAAGTGGAGGCCCACAAGTCCTCTAGGGCCGCCTATCCCTGCTTCGGCCGGGCCTCGGGGTCGCGCCACCGGCCAAAGACCGCCGAGGCCGCAAGACCGCCTCGCCCTTCGCAGTCGTGCCCCAATCACGCACTCGCGAGTCGCCAGGTGGCCCCGCAACCCGGCCGCCGGAGTCACTTGCTTCACCGCAACTGTAAGGGGCATTATGCGTAACCAATGCCCTAAGAAGACAGAGCACTCGCCCTAATGGAGGACGCGGGCAAGGAGGTGGTTCTTCTCAGGACCTGAAGATAGTCTCTGCTACCCAAGGCGTGGGTAGTGGTCGCGTCAACCTCATCTCCGCGGAGGAGGCACAGGACGCACCCGACGTCATGCTGGGTACATTTTCTGTTAACTCTCATTCTGCTACTGTTTTGTTTGATTCAGGGGAATCTCATTCTTTTGTTTCTGAGTCTTTTACTGCCATTAGTGAGCTCCTTTTTACTCCATTATTGGTCCCGTTACTCATTCGCTCTCCGGGTTCGGAGTTGAGAGCTGAATCTGAGTGTAGGGATGTCCCAATTGAGATTGAAGGGGTAGGATTTTTAGCAAATCTTATCCTCCTCCATTCAGGAAGTCTAGATGTAATTCTTGGTATGGATTGGTTGTCTCAGCATAAGGGATAAATCGATTGTGCCAAGAAGTGTGTCTCTCTATCTAGTCCCTCGGGCGAGCAGGTTCGCTTTTCGCCGAAGCTACTAGGTCCGCATCTCTTCACGCTTGAAGCGAAACCCGCTCTAGATATTAGTGAAGTCCCAACAGTTCGTGACTTCATTGATGTCTTTCCTGAAGATCTTCCAGGGATGCCACCAGTTCGAGACCTCGAGTTTGTCATTGAGTTGGTTCCCGGATACCGCCCTGATTTCAAAGAGGCATTATCGGATGCCACCGAACGAGTTGGTGGAGTTGAAGAAGCAGCTTGGTGAGCTGCAAGAGAAAGGCTTCATCCGCCCTAGCTCATATCCGTGGGGTTGTTCTGCAATCTTCGTGAAGAAGAAGGACAATACTTTGCGCATGTGCGTTGATTACCGTCCGCTTAATGAGGTAACGGTAAAGAACAAGTATCCATTGCCCCGCATTGATGATCTCTTTGATCAATTAACTAGAGCTCGGGTATTCTCTAACATTGATTTGAGAGTGGGATATCATCAAGTTCGGATACGACCCGAGGATATTCCAAAGACGGCTTTCTCTACTCGCTACAGCTTGTATGAGTACACCGTCATGTCATTTGGCTTGACCAATGCGCCTGCCTTGTTCATGAACCTCATGAATTCGGTATTCATGGAGTATTTGGATAAGTTTGTCGTGGTCTTCATCGATGATATTCTTATCTATTCCAAGGACGATGAGGAACATGATAAGCATCTGAGGCTGGTGTTAGGCAAGCTTCGTGAGCACCACCGATGCAAAGTTCAACAAGTGCGATTCGTTGAAGGAAGTGGCCTTCTTGGGTCATGTTCTTTCAAAGCAGAGGCGAGCCGCTGATCCTAGCAAGGTCAATGATGTTCTTTCATGGTTCACCTTTACTTGAACCGGCGCGGAGTTTTCTTGGTTTAGCGGATATTATCGCCGCTTATCGAGAACTTCCAAGATCGCGGCCGATGACGGAGTTGCTCAAGAAGGACAAGAAGTTCTTGTGGTCCGATGCTTGTGAGGAAAGCTTCCAAGTGCTCAAGAAGCGCTTGACCACCGCCCCGCCCTCGTTTTTCCCGATATTCATCGGCTTCGATGTCTTTGCGATTCTTCTCGCCAAGGACTCGGCTGTGTCCTTATGCAAGAAGGCAAGGTAGTGGCCTATGCATCGAGGCAATTGAGACCTCATGAACTCAACTATCCTACCCATGACTTGAATTGGTCACGTGGTGCATGCACTTAAGATTTGGCGATATTACCTAATCAGAATCGCTATGGCGTATTCGATCACAAAAGCCTAAAGTATTTGTTCACCCAACCAGATCTGAACCTCGTGCAAAAGAGATGGTTGGAGTTGATCAAGGACTATGACATGGGTAGTCACTATCATCCCTGTTCGAACCGACTCGCTCGAGCCACTTGACTCGGTCCAACCAACTAATCGCACCGGCGCGGCCGATCGGGCGCGGGCGTTATGAGCCGTTGGATTAGCATCGAACTACCCTTGATCAACCGAACGACGGAATCGTTGTAATCCACTCGATCTAACTCAGCCGTTCGATTCCAATGCGACGGTCGACACGTCGTCTCCTTCCTCCGCAAGACGCGCTGAGCTCGCCATGGCGCGCGCAGAGGGAAACACCGCGCATGCATCCCACTCCTGGCGCTTTTAAACGGCTATCTTTGCGCCGCATTAAATGCCCGCCGTGCTCCTCCTCAGCGCCCACTCTCCAATCGCCTCCCGCCGCCTTCTCGCGCCAAATGGCTGTGTTGACCCGAAGGGATATCGCCGCTGCTATCGGCTATTTAAGCTCCATTGTTTCTCCCTTAGCTTCCTTTAGCACTTCCGCAACTCTAGCTAGCACTCACAAGCCCGCTGTAGCCGCAGATCTTCGAGAATCCTTCTACGCCATTGTCGGTTTTGAAGTTCGGAGAGCCGGCAGCAGGGTTTTCTTCTTCTGCTTTGCTCCTCCGCTTCCTCCACTCATCAAGCTTAACCTCACTCAATTCGGTTCAATGTGCCTGTGGTCGATCCGAATTGATTCCCCAATTTCACCGAAATCGGCATTCTTCTTCGCCTCGGCACTTCTCGCCTCCTGCATTCTTTGCGCCAGTAACCCTCTTAGTCCCTAGTGGCTCGGCACCACCTCCCTTGAACCGCAATGAGCGATTTGCCATTTTCGCTTTTGTCATAACGACCACTTTGTTCTTCTCCGCTGTTTGCGTCGGGTCCACCGCAATTAATTCATTGGTACCATTAGGTGCGCAATGATGTTTGGGACCCATTTTGGGCACTTGCTCGCACCGCCTCGCCGGAAAGCCGGCTGGCGAGCCGCCCTTCCCGTCATTTTTGCCGACGAAAACAGGAGACGGTTTGAACGTGAATCGATGTGGACCGTTGATCCTAAGATCTACGGCTCGGATCGCTACGAAATTTGAATTCGTCACACAGTCGTTTCGCGGACCCGCTGATCCAAGATCAACGGTCCCGACATTTGTTAGCGCGATCGTTGATCCCGATCCACGGCCGCGAGCGTGAGGATGTCGGACCGCCTGCACGCCGGATCTGACGTGGAACCGCTGGATCCGCATCCAACGGTTGACGCTTAGGGTTTCTCTGCCGCTGCAAGCTGCCGTCATTGGGACGCGGACCGCTGATCCAAGATCAACGCCCCGCTCGTCCACGCCATTTCAAATTTCTCGCTTCCCAAAAGGATTTATTTATCAACCTAAAATGTGATAAATTGTAAAATGCATAACTAATTCATTTTAAATCCTTTTCGGGTGATTCAAATTTTGTTAGTTATGTTTTGGGCTAAACTTTAATCTAAAAATGTTTCCAACCCCAGTATAGCTCCAGAAAATTTTGCTAATGAATAGTAGTATTTTTGATTTATAAAAGCTGAGCAAAATTGTTTTGGCCATATCTTTTGCATTAAGAATCCAAATAAATTGGTTCTTATTAGTAAATTCTTTATAACTCATACTCTTGCTACTGTAAAATTTTCAGAATTTTTGGAGGGAGTTTACTGTTGGGTCTTTGCATTTTTATTCGTTCTTATCGATTGTTTCTCGCTTTCTCGTTAGGATCCGAAGAGCACATTGACAATATTATTGATCCTCAAAGAACATCTTGACCTACAAAGAAACAAAAGCAGCTTTGATCATGTTAATCCCATTATTTTTCAAGTCTAATATATTGATTTCAACTTGTATGTATGCATTGCTATTTTATTGTTAAATTATGGTTAGTATCCTATAGTTGCATAATCTGTAGGAATTGGTTAACCTCTACTACCTTGAGCCTAGGTTATTTGCTATGATTTGAGTTCGATGGATGAGCTCTTGTCATTTAGTAGAATACGAATTGAAATTGCTTAGAAATGCTTAGTTTCGGTAGCAATGGGCGATCATCGATTTTAGTCGATGATCATGATCACACATCTATTTATTATTCTATTATGTCCAGCACTTGTGCTTTGTTACTTTGTAAAGTCGAAAACTGAAAACATAATTGCTTTAGACTTGGACACAATGGTATGTTGGTGTGATCTGTTGGTGTGAAGGGAATGGTGCCTAGGTCATCAAGGACCGAGTTACTTGTGTCTCTAAGCTAAGCGCTTATGCGTATAACCACGCGAGAGGATATGGACCTCTCTTGACTAAGTACTTTGGCGTGTTATCTCCGAGTCGCAGGAGGGGTTGTGTGTGTTGTGAAAAGGATATGTGTTCTTGTGTTAGTGTGCGGTGGTGGAGATTCCGGTAGGCTCTCCACCTCGAGGGGCATTGTAGTTGTCCAAGGCTTTACCTACGACGGGTAGTTGACCGAGGCTTTACAATGACTCGATACAACGATGGGTTTCTATCCATACAAAGTGCTCAGAGTTAATGCACAATATTGGAAATATCTCGAGGACTTAGCTGTGCAGCATACCAAAGGAAGTATGCTAATCTAGTGGCAAAAGGCTGGTCCGGCGTGTGGGTACATTGGTACACCTCGCAGGTATAAAACTATTCGAATAGCCTCGCCCTAGGTTATGGACATGCTTGGTAAGGTCGCAAGAACTAGACTACAACCTTTTAAATTAAAATTTGACATGGTTAGTATGAATAGGTAATTCATGCTATTGTTGTGGTGACTAATGGGTTAGTCACTTCCAGGATTGTTGTTGTCATCTATCTATTGTTATATTATTATCATTTACGGTTATTTCAACATTAAAAACAGATTTGTCAACTTGCTTTTAATGAACTACATTATTGCAAATAAAGATTGCTTTGTGCTGAAAATGAAACATACAGCCTCCACTTAAATAAGCTTGCATGTAGCATATGTATAGGTCTCACATTCTCTACACGTAAGTCTTGTGGAGTACAATTTTTGTACTCATTTGTTTTGCTTAACTATTTGTTGCAGAGGAGGAAGGTGAGCCCCAAGGGCCTCACTTTTGTGAGATGTGTTGTGGATTCGACGACTAGCTTGGCGGTCCGGTCGGTTGCCTTGTGGGTTAAAGGCACACTGATTGGCTCTTTTGGTTTATGGCCATCTTTTAGCACTTTTGCTTCACTGCTCAATTTCGATATGTATATGTCATTTGGCCTACAAATTTCTCTTTGTAATAACTATCCTTTATTTATGTTAACTTCTGGTTTGTTGCTTTGCTTCGGTTCTATGTGAATGAATGGAATTGATGCATGAATTTTGTAAAGAGATGTGTATACTGCATTTCTGGGAAGTATACATGTCTCGAGTCTCGGTTTATTCGATTTGTGATGCTAGGACCAAATGGATGGTTAAGCATTACAAGCCCAATAAACCGGGGTCTCACACTCTACACGTAAGTCTCGCGGAGTACAATTTTTGTACTCATTTGCTTTGCTTAACTATTTGTTACAGAGGAGGAAGGTGAGCCCCAAGGGCCTCACTTTTGTGAAATGTGCTGTGGATTCGACGACTAGCTTGGCGGTCCGGTCGGTTGCCTTGTGGGTTAAAGGCACACTGATTGACTCTTTTGTTTATGGCCATCTTATGGCACTTTTGCTTCCGCTGTTCAATTCTTGTATTTATTGTAATTTGGCCGGTTGGCCTCTCTTTTGTAATAACTATCCTTTATTTATTTTTAACTGTTGGTTTTTTGCTTTGCTTCGGTTCTATGTGAATGAATGGAATTGATGCATGAATTTTGTAAAGGGGTATGTATACTGCACTTCTGCGAAGTATACATGTCTCGAGTCTCGGGTTATCTGATTTGTGATGCTAGGGCCAAGTGGATGGTTAAGCATTACAAACTTGATAAGCCGGGGTCTCACAGTACCCACTCAAGATACTCCTCTGGATCATTACTACCATAGAATGGAAGATACGTATACTCGCGATCTGCCATTGTTAGCAAAGAAAGCAACGAATATGTATGTAGGTGTATGTGTATCTCTCAAACTCACTTGTCTTACCGAATTACATTCTTACCTTCCAAGTGAATTAAGATCAACAATACTTACACTTCAGTGCAGCAGGAACCACAAGGTGATGTGTGAGCGAATTTCAAGAGCAAGTCAAAGCACGACAACAGGTGTTTTGTGGAGCTTGGTATGGATACCTACTTAATTTGAAAATTCTAGGTATTGTAAGGCTAAGTAAATATCCAAACTAGAATTCAATGACTAGTTGTCGATCACAAAGATATAAGTGAAAATCAAAGCAACTCACACGCAAAGATATTGGAACTTAGTGCAATCAAGGAATGAGCTATGTAAGATATAAGTGAAGAACAAAATAGCTTGTATTGCACAAGTTATAGAAAGACGCTAGCTAGTTGCAAATAATGAAACTAGTGCACAAGAGTGCACAAAATAATGATATTCTAACAATTGAATCAAGAATGAGTGGGGATTTTCGCTCAAGTTTATGGTTCGGCTATGCGCTTTCTTTTTCCTTTTCTCTTTTCTTTTTCTCTTCCTTTTTTTCTCTTCTCTTTTTCCTTCCATTTTTTTGAACTATTGCCAAAATTCTTGTTCTACAAAAAATGAGCAAAAATTATTTCCCACCTTTTGATCTTTCAACAATTGCAAGAACACAAATATTAATATGCAGCCCTAAGCAACGATTTAGCTAGTCTTAAGTAGGTTCAAAGTATTCGCAAAGGATCGAAAGGTTCACAACAGATAAATTGATGTCTCACTTCTTTTTGTTTTTTTATAGACACGACTAAAAAAAATCATACTAGGCTCAAATAAAAAGCAACGCAAAAAAAATTCAAGATCAGCAAACTAAACTTGATTCTAATGGACAAAAACTTAACAAAACTCACTAGAATAACAAATTAAATACTATCGCGATTTTTTGTATGGCTTTTTCGTATGGGAAAAAATGATAATCGGATAAAGATCCTACCGAGTCAATGGAGCTCGATACCACCGATGCGGGTGCCGATCTTCTCGACGTAGAACCTCTCGATAACTTGTGTATCCTGACGAACCACCAACTGATCTCCCGCGCCAATGCACGGACTTGCAACTCTATGGAAAATTCGCCCAAACACACACTTGATTGGATCCTCGCTGATCACAAGCGAAGATCGTCGAACCCTTAATTCCCAAATGAAAAGCAAGAACAACCCTTGTTCTCAACGCCAATTCCTCTGCTTTGGCTATAAGCACAACATGAGAATTAAGCAAAAGATTTGAAAATATATTAAACGTGGTCTGAGGTTACAATGGGGGTCTAACCCTCAATATATAGTGCCCCTTCTCCTCCTCATGGCTGGCCAAGAGGCCCTACTCCTACTCTAATTCGGAATTAGAAATCCTACTCCAATTCCGACTCAATCTAAAACAAAAAGGAAACCCTAATTTTACAATCGTCATATTTTTTTAGTCATATCTTTTGATACAGGACGTATTTCGGAGTGAGGGGGGATCCTTTGCATCAAGCTTGAAGTTAGCTTTCCAACAAGCCCAAAAACACCCAAATCGGACTTCGTATGAGAAAGTTATGACCTTTTTACTCCGGACTGTCCTGCTGATTCCGAATCCGAATTTGAGGCTGATTCCGAATCCGAATTGAATTCTGAGTTGATTCCGAGTTGGAATTTGGTTGGGCTTGTGGAAGTTTCGAATTTGACTTGGATTCTTGGGCTTCTCTCCCCTTGCTTGTCTCCCACGAGCTCCTCCATTGTGACGTCCTTTCTTCAAGAACAGCCTCATATCCTTCATCTCTGTTCATTATTGAATCTTCCAATCTGAGCACAAGCAAAATAATAGTTTTAGGTAGTATGAAATTCTCAACTAATTTAAAAGGAAATTCAGTGAATAGATTCACCTGTTGGATAAGCTTCTCTTGTTTTTCAACTCTCTTAGTAAGCTCATGTTGTTCTGAGGTATTTAATGAATTGAAAACATTATGTGAAACAACATAGCTAAGGATGTCCGCATCATCCTCCCTTTCTTCAAAAAAAGCCATCCTCGGCTTTTGATTGCCTGAAAATGTGCTAGACGAAGAAAACAACGTATATGCATGGTATATGTATGAGTCAATTATTGTGTTCTTCTTGTTGTTTTGCATAATCGATAGCTCAAAATCATATTTGAAATTGCCCAACTGACTCATATGATAAAATTTAACTTTCCCAATATCAAAGTCAACTAAAGTGGGTGAAAACAAATTGATACCATTCCATGCTTCAACTGCGCTACTCTGATTAGTTATACATTTAAGAGATAAACAAGTAGGCATCATGTTGCGTTCTAAACAATAGACACTTGTATTTAAACCCATCTTAAAGAGACCGTGGCATTGCTTAATAGATGGTTTGCGCAAAGTATGTAATTTTAAATCAACAAGATTATCACAAGTAATGCATATTCGATAAACAAGAAACACCCTCTTGGGAAGGTTAAATTTTATCATATGAGTCAGTTGGGCAATTTCAAATATGATTAAATAAATTCGATAAATTTTAAATCGTCCGGTCTAGCCGCCCACCAGTCTGACCGCTCCCAAATTCTTTCCAAGTCCTGGAAAACACCCTCCCTAGATATTTCAGCAAAACTCTGTCTAGTCATGTCTCCATTTTCCATGAGACCTGATGCAAACACACCTCCAAACACTCCCACACAAGTGTTTGATCACAATCCCCAAAATTTACTCTTTCAGCCATGACCGGTCTAACCGCCAGCTGCATAATAGTAAATCCAACAATTCACTAAAATCGAGAGTTGATCCCCAAACACCTCGACACTGATGACAGTTGTTCAATACTAAGATTAGGATCATACACATGATCTCCATAATCTCCTCTTTGATGAACACATTGGCAATCTACCAAAAAAATACAAATTGGAGTTTGTTTCGAAAAAACTCTTACTCGGTTTTGTGCAAAGCCTCAACTTGATCCATAAGCAAGAGAAAGCTATGAAAATGATCAAGTTGTCTTGAGAAATACAGAAGCAAACTAGTAGAGGCAGTGAATAGCAGAAAAGCTTCAAATCCAGAGATGACAACAAAAATTCACTCAAGCTCCACATAAAAGAATAATTGTTCAATTTGACCTTCGATCATAGCGAGGTTTCAAAATCTGCAAATTCAAACCAATAAATAGACATTAGAGCTCGATAGTGCATATGAGATGCTCCCCTTCACTTAGATCTACCAAATTATGAAATTTTCCATTTTCTTCCCCCGAATGCATGCAAAGCCCACTTTGAGCATATTTATCATATTTTCTTCCCCTTTGACAATGGAGTCATCAAGAAATCATGCCTTCCTCTCATCCAACATTTTAGTTGTAAGGTGCAGGAAAAAAAGTAGAAGAAAGAGCATGCATGAAATGCAATGGAGTGCCTTTATTTTTGGATTTTCAAATTTTAGCACAAGATGTTAGCCAAAATGTGGAAGCTACAAGATTATTAAGCACAATTTGATTCAACAAAATGCAACCTTTATATGTCCTACAACGCACATAACCCACCTTGAGACATACTAGCTCTTGCATATCAAGTTTCTTCTCTCTTCCTCCCACTTGTTAGCGCAAAAGCAATGTGCATTCTTTGCTTTCTAGTATCCACTTTGGCTAGCAAACACAGTTGTGTGCGTGTTCACCGTAAATCACACGTAGATACTCACAACCAATAATTGGTATCGAGCCAGAACACGCCGCACCGGCTGGGAGCACAATGGCGCTGAGTCAGGAAGAGCGCCATCACGATGGGGCAAGAATGACTGTGCTCACGTCGTAGAAGTCCAGCGTCATGGGGAAGCAGCACGAGGAGGCGCTCCCGGCCAACTACCACAAGATGTCAAGCGGCAATAGGAACTCGAGCGCCAAGGCAGCCGCTATAGTGCATGCGCACGGCGGTGTGTGCAGCACGGAGCGCTGGCAGCAATGGAGCAGGCGCAGGCGCACGGCGTGGCCGGAGCGCAGCTGGGTCGTGAGGCTGGCAATGACGCAAGCGCACGGGCGAGCGGGCGACGCGGTGTGCACATGCTAGGGCTACTAGCGGTGCAAAGACACAAGGTGCACGATGCACGCGAGGCGCCGAGCCCGCTTTCATGGCCTTGTCCTATGTAAGTGCACGTAGAGTGATTCCGTGCATGTTGTATGCATGAGTTCTTGTGTTAGATGTGTCTACAAGAAAGCGTGTGTCCAGAGTACTCGCCTGTGTTCTTGCGTTGTGTCCATAAGAAAGCGTGAGTAATCAGGAGTGTGTAAGCTTCAGTCATCAAGTTGTGTCACCAGTGAAAGACAATTAGAGCTGAGATAGAGGTCGAAGTCACCGGTGAGGTGTGTCTACGACGATGAAGAAGTGAAAGACGCCGACAAGTTGTGTCACCGACGGCATGGTCAGCAAGAAGGAGGCAAAACTCCTTGGAGATACGTCAGGAGATCGAACTTCGGCTTGTGAAGTAGTGACAACAATATTAGGGGGGAGAATATTGAAAATAATCTTGTCATAGTAGTGTAGTTAGTTCAGTGAGTTGCATGTGATGTGTAAGCATGGTGATTAGCCGGTCCTTGAGACGATGGACAACCATGCTAGGAGGGAGTGATTAGTGGTTAGAGAGAAGGTTGCTATGTGCTGTGTGGAGTCGGTGCATTGCATGCATGAGCTTGTTAGTTGGATAGGTGAAGCCATGGTCTTGGAGACGGGTTAGTGGCATGCATATAGGAGTAGTTGAGTCATGGCATAGGAATTAGTCATGGTTGTTACATGAACGTGTTAAGTCCAACTTAGGAGCATGTATTTAAGCATTGATATATGTTGTTATCTTCACTACGTAAATGCCAGAAAAGTAAGAAATCGACGCAAGTTGTTAGCGTCAAAAGCAATGTGCATTCTTTGCTTTCTAATATCCACTTCGGCTAGCAAACACGGGTTGTGTGTGTGTCCACCGTAAATCGCAGTAGATACTTGTAACACTCCTGCTGAATGGTGAATAGTGTTTACTATTCAACTTCCGCTGATTCGTAATTTCCATTTGCGATTTTTGAAAATTGTCAAACTTCTTTCTAGCTTGGGTTTCTGTTTCAAACCTTCTCGCATTTTCAAATTTTTGAATTCAAATTCTTTACCTACTTTTCGTTTTTGGAGCCCCTGCCCATTTTGGCAATCTCTTTTTTCCTCATCCGACTCACCTTTCTCTCCCTCGGCCACCCCACTACCTCCCTTCCCCTTGGCCCAAACCGACCGCTTCCTCTCCGCCCCCTACACGCCTCCTCCCTCTCCTAGCCAACCCGCCTCTTTCCTCTCCTCGGCCCGCCCACATTTGGCCTCGCTGCCCTCCCGACTCGGCCTCGCCCAACGCCCCCTCTCTCTCCGAACCTTCTCTCCCGACCCTCTTCTTCCCCTCCTCTCGCCGCCGCCCCATCACGGGCCTTCTCTCTCCGTCGTCTGGTACCACGCCAAGACTCACACCTCTCGCCACCACCACCACCTTACTCCCGTCCCCTCCTCTCGACCGTCACGCCCGCTTACTCTCGCTGCCGCCATCCTCGCCCATGCCTCTACACCACGCGCCCCATCCGCCTCGGCCCAAGCAATACTGGCCGCCCTCAAAGACTGCCTGCTGCCGCACCTTGCGCGCTGAGTTCGAAGTCTCCTCCGCGCCATACCGCCGCTTACTCGCCTTTGCCAGTCCTCCGTGGCGCTGCAGGAGCCCATGCCGTCGCCTCAGACTCAGCCGCCCCGACCTCTCTTCCTTCGCTCTCTCCTCTCGCCGCCTATAAAGACCCCAAGGCCCCTTCTACCTCCCTCTCCACCCTCAAGGCCTCAGTGGAGACCCTGCTTATCGTGTTTGTAATGCTTAACCATCCACTCGGTCCTAGCATCACAAATCAAATAAACCAAGACTCGAGACATGTATACTTCCCAGAAATGCAGTATACACACCTCTTTACAAAAAGTCATGCATCAATTCCATTCATTCACATAGAACCAAGGTAACTAATGATCCAAAGACATACATAGTAAAGCTATTACAAAAGAGAGGCCGACCGGCCCAAAGTCATACAAATACTTTAAATAGCGGAAGCAAAAGTGTCATAAGATGGCCATAAACAAAGAGCCAATCAGTGTGCCTTTAACCCACAAGGCAACCGACCGGGCCGCTAAGCTAGTCGTCAAACCCGCAGCACATCTCACAAAAGTGAGGCCCTTGGGGCTCACCTTCCTCCTCTGCAATAAATAATTAAGCAAAGCCAATGAGTACAAAAATTGTACTTCGCAAGACCTACGTAGAATAACAGACCTATACATATGCTACATGCAAGCTTATTTGAGTGGAGGTCAGATGTTTCACTTTCTCAGATAAAGCAATCTTTATTTGTAATAGTGTAGTACATTTGAAAACAAGTTGGCAAATCTGTTTTTAATGTTCAAATAACAATTTGACAACAATAATAACAATAGATAGATGACAACAACAATCCTGGAAGTGACTAAACCCATAGTCACCACAACAATAGTATGAATTACCCATTCATACAAATCATGTCAAATTTTAATTAAAAGGTTGTAGTCTAATTCTCACGGGCGATCCGAGCGTGTCCATAACCTAGGACGAGGCTATTCAATAGTTTTATCCTCGCAGGGTGTACCAATGTACCCACACGCCGATCGCTTTTTGCCACATGATTAGCATACTTCCTTTGGTATGCCTGCACAGTTAAGTCCTTCGAGACATTTCCAATATTATGTATTAACTACGAGTCGCCCGTATGGACAGAAACCCATACGTTGTGTCGGACTCATCGTAAAGCCTCGGTCAATCGCCTCACGGCAAAGCCTTGGACAACTACGATGCCTCGAGGTGGAGAACCTACCCTAATCTCCACCACCGCACACCCAACACAATAACACGATCCTTTTTCACACAACACACACAAACCCCTCCCGCGACTCTGAGCTAACACATGCCAAAGTACTCACCAAGAGAGGTCCCATATCCCTCTCGTGTGGTTAGCATGCAAATTGCTCAGTACGGTGGCGTAAGTAATTCGGTCCTTGTTGACCTGGGCAAGACATCCACAAACCCAATAACCCACCATCCAACCGCTTGCCCAAGTCTAAATCAATTTTTCATTTTCAGATTTTGATTTTACAAAATAACAAAGCACAAGTGCTGGACATAAAGGAGTAATAATTAGATGTGTGATCAAGATCATCGACTAAATCGATGATCGCCCATTACTACCGAAACTAAGCATTTCTAAGCAATTTCAAATCGCAATCTACTAAGTGACAAGAGCTCATCTATCGAACTCAAATCACAGCAAATAACCTAGGCTCAGGTAGTAGAGGATAATCAATTCCTACAGATTATGCAACTATAGGATCCACTAATCATAATTTAACACAACATAGCAATGCATACATGCAAGTTGCAAACAATATATTAGACTTGAAAATACTGGATTAACATGATCAAACCGCTTGTTCGGTTGCTACCGCTCAATATGTTGTTGAGGATCACTCGTGGTTAACACAATCGTTGGAACCTAACGAAGAGCTAAAAAGAATCGATAAGAATAAAGAAAACACAAAGACTCAACAAAGAAACTTTCTCCGAATGCTTTGAAAATTTTATAGCAAGAAGAGCATGATTTATAAGGAATTTAGCAATAAGAAACAATTGATTTGGATTCTTAATGCAAAAGATATGAGCGAACCAATTCGCTTCAAATTTTGTAAATCACAATTACTATTATTCATTGAAATTAAATTGGGAAAAGTAACATGTTCAAAACTAATTTTCACAAGAAGCTCATTAATAGAGGAATCCCATAAAATTGAATTCACTCAAAAATAGTTTACGTAAAATAGTTATGCATTTTACAAGTTAATTGCATTTTTCGCTAACAAACAATCCTTTCGAAAATCCAAATTAAAACTACGTGGACGAACTTGACCGCTGATCTTGGATCCAACGCCCAAGTCCACGGACAACGTCGGCGACACGCGCGCTTACGGTCCATGTGGATGGAGACGCTCGATGGTCCGAACGCTCACACGCATATGAGCCATTGATCTTGGATCCAACGATCCACGTTGATCGAAACGCTCGACCGTCCAACGCTCACTCAATCGAGCCGCTGATCTAGAGATCGATGGCTCACAACGGCGAGCTGACCGTCCGAACGCTCACGCTGAATCGGGCCGCTGATCTAGAGATCAACGGTCCACAGAGAACTACGCTCTAAACGCTCACGCATAGTTCGCCCGACAAAACTTGACGGAAGGGGAGGCTCACCGCCGACAACTCGGTCATGGCGGTGCGAGCTAAGGCCCAAAATGGATCTGTAATAGTTTTGCGCACACACTAGGACCCAAAAACTGCGGCTACGGTGGTCTAGAACGCCGGCAAGACGGAGTTTACAGAGGTGACAAAAATGGCCGAAAAATGAAAAATATAAAGAAGCTCCGCTGCGGTCCAAGTAAGCGAGTGCCAAGTAACTAGGGACTAAAGTAGAGCTACCTGAGCACGGAGAGACACAGAAAGGTTGAGCCGCTCCGACACTTTGGAAGAAGAAAGGGATGAACTTCGCCCGAAACAAAGAAAATCCAAATTCAGTCAAGCCCTGAGAAAGATAAGTTAAATTAAGTGAGGGTTAAGCTCAAGAGAGTAAAGAGGGAGCAGAGGGAGCAAGAATTGGGGAGTGAGAGCCACTGATGTACCGCCTTCACCGAAAGCTTGAAGCTCGGCAATGGCGGCCGAAGTGTTTTTGGGTGAATCAAGCTCAAACAAGCACTGAGATGCTAGCTAGAGTTGTGGAAATGCTAAAGGATGCCAAGAGAGGAAACAATGAAGCTTCAATAGAGGAAATGGCAGAGAGCAACGGCGATAATCCCCCTCGGGTCAAACTTTCCATGAGAGCTCTGAGAGTGATGGGAGCAGTTGAGCTGTGGACATTTGAGGGCCGTGCACGACATGCATTTAATGCGAGCAGAAGGAGCCGTTTAAAGGTGATCACCGAGGTGATCCTACGCTGCTCCAGGTCCCGCACACGCCATGGCTCTGTCACAGCTGCAACGTTCGCTTAGATGCGAGGAAGGAGACGACGCGGCCACCGTTGGATCAAAATCGAACGGTTCAAATGAATGGGACGATCGGCCGGTCCGAACGTTCATTTCAATCCAGGTCGTTATCTCCAACTTGGACGGTTCAAATGAATGGGACGATCGGCCGGTCCGAACATTCACTTCAATCCAGGCCATTGATCTAGATCCTACCGCTCACACTGCGTGAGACGTTCGGACGGTCCGAACGTTCACTTCAATCCAGGCTGTTATCTCCAAATCGGACGGTTCCCCTGTGATTGAATCGGCAACGCTCAGCGCCAATCGTGGATCGTGCGATGACGATCCGACGGCCACAGCCGCCAAGCCGAACGATCAAGCGGCGGTGCAGTTAGTTGATTGAACCAAGTCACTTGGCTCGAGCCCGAGTCTGACTCGCACCCAAGGAATAGTAAAAACCAACTAGGGTTTGAATTAAACAACTGATTTTTGGAGGATTTGCTTGAGGTAGCAAACTAGCTCCAAAAACCATGAAATTTTAACTGGAGGTTGCTGACTTTAGGATTAACCTTACATAAAATTTCTAGAGATTTTCATGCACTACATTCTTCTCAAGAAATTTCCAGGTGGTTAGAGTTAGGGTTTGTACAAGGTTTGACTTGGTTTGACTTGCCTCCAAAAATTATCAAAGACAATAAGAATGCAATTCAAGAACTCCCCCTCACTGTGATCCTCAAATTTTAGAAACTTTCAAAATTTCAATTTCTCCCCTTTTATCATTTTTATATATCTTCTCCCTCTTTGTACAATAATGATATATTTTCTCCCCCAATATTGAAATATCTTCTACCCTTTAACAATGGAGTCATTATGAATCACGCCTTTTCTCATCCGAGATAACAAATGCGTAATGAAGAAAGAAGCATAAAAAGGAGTATGCATGAAGTGCAATGGAGTGTCTTCATTTTTGTATTTTTCAATTTTTTATTACAAGAAGCTTTGGAGATTACCCACAAGAGCAAGCTAGCATCTCTAATATTGCACAAACAGCATATCAAGCCTAACAACACTAGCAAGATCATGATAAGACATATATATCAAAGCTAAGCACGAAGGCTCAAAAATAAAGCAGTAGATTTGATCAATTTAAGCAAAGCTTCAAATTCAGCAAGTTCATCAACAGGGATCCTAAAGTGAAATTGGCCATGTCAAAATGTCAAAGTGAGATCAAAAATCTAACAAAGACCACATTAAGAGTCAATCAGGTCCTGTATTGAATCATTTTGCTCAAATTTCTCAAAAGCCCATTTGTCAACAGTTTTCTCATTTGCAATCGAATATTGAAGTTGACTAATGATCTAACTTAGTGACAAGATCCCGACTAGGAGCCATCCACAAACTCATCCTAAGCTTCACCGTGGTTGATTAAGGTATATCTTAGTAAAGAAGATCTTGGACTAGGAGCCATCCGCAAACTCTTTCCAAGCTTCTACTAGGGCGACAAATCTTGAGGTTCATGTCATTTCTGACAATCAGTCCCCATGAGATCGTCTGGATCATCAAACTATCTCCAAGTTCATGTCATTGACAAGCAGTCTCGTAAGAATAGTTTGGCACAATTTAAGCATAAGACAATCTTGATTTTTCATTATTTCACAAGAGCAGTTTTAGAATCTCAAGAACACAAGAAGCTCAAGTAATGGTCAATTTTAGATTCAAGAGCTAACAAAGCAATTCTGACAGGGCCAATGTCACAAAAGGAGCACTCATTGCGCAACTAGCTAAAACATCCACAAATTGCAATTTTTAGTTCAAGATGTTTTAGAGTTCTAGCGCATACAGTAAAGACTTATCTGTATATGTGAAAGCATCATATTTTAGCAAGTCAAAGAGCTAGACATGGCATTGAGCAAAAATTGAAATACTAAAGCTCCAAAGGGTAATAGGCAAAGCTTCATCAATTTTAAAAGATAAGCAAAAAAAAACTTATATTACAATGCATCTTTTTGGATACCACTTGTTGGATTTTTCATATGAATGCAATATGATACAATGAGATGCAGTAAAAGCCTAAAAACCTAAAAAGTTCAAAAAGATCAATAAGTTCAGAAAAAGAACAAGAAAACATCAAAAGAACAAGGTAAGATAAGAAAAGATCGAACTCCCCCTCAAACCAACCCATAGGATAAATTACCCTCACTCGCTTCTCAAGGTGGCAAACCTAGTTAGATCTAAAGGCTTGGTGAGTATATCAGCCAGTTGAGTCTCGGACTCTACAAATTGTAGCACAATATCACCTTTCTCGACATGGTCTCTAAGGAAGTGATAGCGAATATCTATGTGCTTGGTCCTAGAGTGTTGCATAGGGTTCTTAGCAATATTAATGGCAGAAGTGTTATCACAGAAAAGAGGAACACTAGCAAAATTTAACCCATAATCCTTAATAGTGGTTACCATCCACAAAATCTGACTATAGAAACTAGCAAAGAAGAACATATTCACCTTTCAAAGAGTGGATTGTGCAACAGAAGACTGCTTCCTAGAAGACCAAGATACAAGAGAAGTGCCTAGAAAGTGACAAGTGCCTGAGGCACTCTTCCTATCAAGCCAACAACCCGCAAAATCAGAATCAGAAAACGCCCGAATGGACAAGGATGAAGAACATGAATACCAAATGCCATACAGAAGGGAAGAGTGTAAATACCTGAATATGCGCTTAACGGCTTGGCGATGGGAAGTCCTCAGAGACGCCTGAAACCTTGCACAAAGGCAGACCGTGACGTGGATGTCCGGTCTCGAGGCCGTCAGTATGTAAGGGAACCGATCATGTCGCGCGTACTCGCGTTGATCCACGGTTCTCCTTCCTCATCCGGATCCAAAAATGGTTGCCATGGGAGTGGAGATTGGCTTGCAATACCCATGTCAAAACGCTTGAGCAAGTCCTTAGTGTACTTCCTCCGATGGATAAAGATCACTTCCTTGCATTGCTTAATTTGAAGTCCCAAAAGTAATTGAGCTCTCCCATCATACTCATCTCAAATTCCCTAGACATAGTCTCAGAAAAGCTGGAAACAAGAGCATTAGAAGAACCACCAAAGATAATATCATCAACGTAAATTTGAGCAAGCAGGAAGTCATTACCACGCCTAAGAATGATCAAAGTCTTGTCTACCTTACCCATCTCAAAATCATTCTTAAGGTGAAGGTCTTAAGTCTATCATACTGTGCTCTAGGGGCTTGCTTAAGACCATACAAGGCTTTGGATAGCTTGAGCACATGATTTGGGTACTTGGGATTCTCAAAGCCCGGAGGTTGCCTAACATAAACTTCCTCCTCAATGAAACCATTTAAAAAGTCACTTTTAACATCCATCTGATATAATCTAAACCCCTTAGATGCAACAAATGCAAGGTATATTTAATGACTTCTAGTCTAGCAATAGGAGCAAAAATCTCATCAAAATCCAACCCTTCAACTTGGCTAAAACTCTGAGCTACCAACCTAGCCTTATTTCTAATTATAGAACCATCCTCATTTTGTTTGTTTTTGAAAACCCAGCGGGTTCCTATAACATTATGCCCACTAGGAGGTCCTACTAGGCTCCAAACTTTATTTCTCTCAAAATTATCTAACTCCTCATGCATGGCATTAACTCAGCTAGAATCTGATAAAGCATGTGATATATCGCGGGGTTCAAAAGACGCAACAAAAGTAGAATGAGAGTACAGGTCTGGATCATTATACTTGGAGCGAGTGACTCGCTCATGGAGATTACCTATTATCTGATCCAGAGGTGTTGCCTTTGAATGTGAAGTGGTGCACCCGGAGAGGAAAACATCTCTTCGACCTCCGCGGGTACTGTTGATGATGAAGATACAGCAGGAGCCTCATCGGAAGGCGAAATAGTCACAGCAGGGTCTTGTGTTAGAATAAGAGCGTCAACAGCAGCAGGTGGAAGAACATCATCGAGTCCTTCATCATCTTCCTCTATAAATATGCTCTCTGTCACCTGTGTATCTCCTGAAATATCTGATCTAGCTCCAGGGCTAGTCTCATCAAAAGTGATGTTGCATGTCTCCTGAACAAGGTTAGTTTCAGCATTAAAAACCTGAAAACCCCTCGAATGTGCAGGATAACCCAGAAATAAACCATCAAAAGTTCTAGACTCAAATTTATCTAGGTTACCTGTCTTGAGAATAAAACACTTGATCCAAAGACTCAAAGTGCGAGATGAGAGGTTTTCTACCAAATCAAGCTCATAATCAGTTTTGCACAAAGAAGGTCTCACAAAGACACGATTAGCAATATGGTAAGTAGTAGTAACAGCTTCGGCCCAAAATCTCCTCGGTGTGCTATACTCATCTAGCATCGTCCTAGCCATCTCGACCAGGGTCCTGTTCTTCCTTTCCATAATGCCATTTTGTTGAGGGACGTGTGGAGAAGAGAACTGATGCTCAATACCACGCTCAGCACAAAAAGAAGCAAATGAGGCATTCTTGAACTCCGTGCCATTGTCACTACGGATCGCTCTCAAGGCACCCGGAAGTTCAGTAGCCAAACGGAGAACCAGATCATAAAAAAACTCAAAAGCTTCATCCTTCGAAGCAAGAAAGAACACCCAAGTATGTCTAGAAAAATCATCGACTATGACAAGAATGTACCATTTTCCACCAATTGACCGAACTCTAGCAGGACCAACAGTATCCATATGAAGCAACTGTTCTGGTCCGTCAGTCATGACCATAGTCACTGAAGGGTGTGAGGCGGCAACTTGTTTGCCATGCCTAGAGGGCGCACAGACGGCATCTTTGACGGCTTTGAGTTTGGGCAAACCTCTCATAAGCTCAAGGTTGCTAACTCGCGTCAGATGATCAAAACCAATGGCCCCAAACGATGGTGCCAAAGCCAGAACTCAGAAGAAGAAGATGAAATCAAGCATTTGAGAGAACCAGCAAGAGATTCAGAAAAGTTAGCTCCAAAAATCCTAGCAACTCTAGTAATTCTAAAAACAAGCTCACCAGTTGAATCAAGCACCCGACAAGTATTTTTTCTAAATTAAGGTCTCATAGCCATCATCAAGAAGTTGAGACACAGAAAGCAAATTAAACCTTAGCTTGTCCACAAGGGCGACGTCCTTGAGGATGACACTGTCGTTCACCCTGATCGATCACGTTCCTTCAATTCGCCCTTGTTTATCATCTCCAAAGGTGATAAAATCATCACCTGTCGACCGCGTGAAAGAGGTGAACCATCTTGAGTCTCTGGTCATGTGGCGTGAATATCCGGAGTTGACGAACCACGTGTTCTTCCTCTTTCCGCGGTAATCCTGAAAATCAAGGAACAGAAGAATGATGTGTCTCAATACTAGGGTTAGTTAAAGAAGACTTAGGAACCCAGTACTGAGACACACGTCTGCGAGTAGTATGCAAAGCAAAAGTGCTATCCTTGATTTTATTTAAGGTTCTGTTATGAGCAATGGTTAAAGTAACATGAGAGTTATCCTGTCTAGGAACATGATGATGAGCATGTGATACAAATCCTAAACCAGGTTTCTTCTTTTCTATGTTACCATGTCTCATAGAAGCTCTAGGTTGATTAGATGAAGTTCTATCAAAAAAAAAATATCATTTTTCAACCTACGCCAACAGAACTCAATCAAATGCCCATCCTTTTTACAATAGGTGCAATGATACTTTATACCACTAGAAGAAGCAACCTTACACCTAACAGATGGCTGGGCAATACTTGCAGACTTAAAAATAGTTTTTGCATGTTGTGTTTTAAATTCAATTAACCCCTTCTCCAAGACTTGAGTAACTTTTGGGTTAGAATTATTTTGAACATAATTGTATCCTAATCCTTGCTTCTTATAAGGAGTTTTAGACTTATCCAGAATCATGTTTAATTGCTTCTTACCTTTAGAGAATTTTTCTAAGGTATCCTTAAGATAAGCATTTTCATCTTTAAGATTAACACATGATTCACAGGTTTTAGCTTTAATGACTCTAGCATATTTCTCCTTATATAAAGCAGTTTCAAGTTTAAGGACTAGACATGAAGCACATGTAGAATACTCAATACTGTTCTTAAGCTTGGCATATTTAGCTCTAGTTGCTTCTAAGATATCTTTGACTTCATGTTCGCGTTCTAAGCAGAAAGTGCAAAGGCTAGAATCAACAGCTCCAGAAACAACTAACTTGCTAGACTCTAAGTATTTTTCACATGGAGCAGATTTAACCTCAACTAGCTCAGTCCTAGCATTTTCAAGTTGTTGCAAGGCAATATTATGAGAAGATTGTAGTTTAGCAAATTCTGAATGCAAAGCATGGCAAGATGAACATTCATCAAATTCAAGACTCTTAGCATTCTCAAGTTCTAAAGTCAATTTACCTATTTGAGACTCTAAATCCTTGTTCCTAGCCATGACATATTCTAAAGCCTTATCCTGACTCATAAGTTGCTCAATCATAGATTCACATCTATCATAAAGGACATCATAGGAAGGAGGTACCTCATTGTTGTTGTCATCAACGGAGTCGGTCATGAAGCACAAGCCGGTGAAGTCCTTGGCCTTCCCTTTTTTTGTCTTGAGGGATCTCCTCCTCCTTGTCCTCCTCGCTCCCGGAGTCCACATCGCTTAAGGATTAATCCTCAAAAGCGGCAAGTACCCGGTGAGCGACCTTCGTCAACTTGGCAACATCAAACCTTGGTTTGTTCCATTGAGGCTTCTTCCAAGCTGGCTTCCCTCCTTGTGATTGCTCTTACCTTTCAGCTTGGGGTAATTTACGCGGATATGATTAAGCTCACCACACTCATAGTAAGTCATGGGACCTCCTCTCTTTTTGTTTCTCATATTGTTGTAGGCCCGTGTGACCTTTTTGACTATGAGGGCCAACTCAGCCTCTGGGAGACTCTCAAACTCCTCTTCATGAATTGTAGATAAATCTGCAAGCGAAAATCCAGAAGAAAACTCAAAAGACCCAGCAGATGCTCTCTTGAGCGGGTCTGCTACCAAAGCCATGTTTTCTTTCTTGGGATGATCAATCCTTTTGATATCATGAGTCTTGAGCTTGCTATAGAGTAGCTCTAAAGTCAGATTAGAAATGTTTACATTCTCTTCAATGGTTGTAGCCTTTATCTCCCACTCCTTGGTGTTGATTGCAACCAAGAGATGGGTGGCATTTTTAGATTGAGAATATTCAATACCAACAGCTTTCATCTGATTTATCACTTTATTAAAACGACTGAAAATGCCATCGATGCTCTCTCTAGGACGCATCTCGAATTTGTTGTATTCACGCTTATAGACTATTTGACACACTTTCTTGACTTGGGACGAACCCTCAAGGTAAGTCTCGAGAGTGTTCCAAATCTCATGCGCAGTCTCAAGATTGCAAATCCGATCATACTCCTGTCTCCCAAGCCCGCCACATAAGAGATTTTTAGCCTTATTCTTGTTAGCCAAAAGGGCTTCTGAAGCCAGCGTAGCAACTTTGGGCACCACGAGCGGGACTCGAACAACCTCCCATATAGCGTGTCCTTCGCACTCAAGGAAGACTCGCATGCGATTCTTCCAATAGGCATAGTCGTGTCCATAGAAAATATGCGGCTTTGTGGAGTATCTATCCATCGCCAAGTTCAAGGACCTAAGAACAAGATTGAACTAACCGGCTCGATACCACTTGTTGGACCGAAAAGGCGACTAGAGGGGGGTGAATAGGAGCACGCTCACTTTTTCACAAATAATGGATCAATAAAACTTTACTCCAGTAGCTATAGAAGCTATGAAAATCAGTATATCACTATAGCGGAAGACTAATATTGAATCCAATAAAAACCCCAAAGCGATTGGACAAAATCAGTAAAGATTGAAGTGAAACAATCTACTGGTGGTCGGACCGCTGCCTAACTGGCGGTTGGACCAATTCCCGACCGGTGGCTATGGGCAGTCTGACCGCCGGTGTACAGAACAGAAGAACAGCACCGATGACGAAGATGAAAATAGATGAAATTTTTGGTCTACTAATCCAAACTTGATGAAACTTGGAACACACCTTCTTTATGATAACAGGGACCTATTCCAATCGAAGATTATGATAATTCTTGGAGGCATCAAGATCCTTTTCCGTTTGATCAAAGAAGGGTTCAAAACCGGGTCAAAACCAAAACTAGGTCAAAGCTCTTGCTCGTGGGTGATTGAAGATCAAGATGATCCTAGATAGATTCCCACGCATCACAGCAAGCTAGATCACATGAAGAAACTAAGCAAAAACTCACGGATCAAAGAAAAACAAAAAATCATCAAATAGAGAGAAAGAACGCAATGAGACAAAACATTGATCAAACTTTCCTTTGATTGATTGATATGATCAGGGCTTACAGCCACTCTATCAATGGAGGACAATGCTCAATCCAAGAGCATGAAAATCACATCAAACATCAAGAACCCTAGCCTCCACAAAAGTTTTCTAAGAAAATTA
Organism: Hsuehochloa calcarea; assembly: GCA_036346395.1. Lineage (NCBI taxonomy): Eukaryota > Viridiplantae > Streptophyta > Magnoliopsida > Poales > Poaceae > Hsuehochloa > Hsuehochloa calcarea. The sequence continues at coordinate 44,439,570 of CM070601.1, forward strand.
GGGTTCACAAGAATTGCAAAAGAGACGAAGAGGTGGTGCAGCAACCACCCTCTCCTATTTATAGTGGAGGCTTAGGCCTTCTAGAAGTTTGATCCTATTGGGCTCCCGTTAAGACCCAAAATAAATGGGATAAATACGCACGTATTTTAAAGCGTAGTCTTTATCTCCTCTTGACCTAACTAGCTACACCTTGTGCCATCTTGCACCTCGGATTGGCTAATAGGTCACCCTTGTCCATCTTGCACCACGCTTGAGTACATTGACCTCACCCGACATCGTCGATCGTTCTAGACCTCAGCTCTCCAAGCCTAGTCCCGATCATCCTCGCCGTTGACCGTCGTTGACCACCAAGCGACTTGCACAACAATAGACAAGTAAACCGAATTTGAGAACAAGTTCTTCACAACTTGACCCATGTTAGTCAAAACATGCATCATGCAACATATATGCCCTGAAACTCATGACTTTGACCTAACAATCGAATATCGCCGCCAAGACCGACGATCAGTGAAAACGGTCGATCACCGCCCCGTGGCTTGGCTCGACCACTCCTCGCAGTCGACCGCCACCTATAGGTCGGTCGACCGCCACTGACTTAGCCGCTTTCCTCTCGAAAACCGAAACCTCTCAGAATTTTCAAACCAATAGAACTTTTGATCGAGACTCCAAAATTATGAGACCAAGTGCAATAGAATCCTCTCTTACCTACACACTCTATTTTTGGTCCAGCTCAATTCTCACTTTTCAGAATCGCCGGTCCGACCGCCACTAAGGTCGGGCAGACGTTATGAATCGGTCGATCGCCACCCCGGCCGGCCGATCGATTCGCCTCGACAAAGATCGAACTTTATCGAAAACACGTGAAATGACAAACCGTAAACGCCATTGCCAATTGTCACATCATCCTAAGAACTGGAGCATATCCCCATGATATCCACAAATCGAGAAGTGGTGTAGCGATATCGAGGATTGCTAGTCTAGACTGGATGATGGTTAGCCACCCCTTCGTCAACATCACAACTCAAGTTATCAAATTTATCCTACGACAGAAGATCAGCACAAACTTACATGCACACATATTAAGTCGAGGCGTGTGCATATCACATAGTCCTTAAGAGTGGAGATCATCTATAAAATTTGTTTACAGTACCTAGCAGCAGCTACATACTCAAGTGGACTATGCAACAGAAGATTGCTTCCTATATGACCAAGAGAAAAGAGAAATGCCTAAAAAATGACAAGTGTCCGAAGTACTCTTCCTATCTAATCTACTGCCAGCAAAATAAGAATATGAAACTCTCTAATGGACAATGATGATGAATAGGAATACCAAATGCCATATTGAAGGGTTGACTGAGGATACCTGAAGATGCACTTGAATGCTTGACGATGAGTAGACCTCGGAGAAGCTTGAAATCTTGCACATAGGCACACCGATAAGTGGATGTCCGATTTTGAAGTTGTTAGATATAGGAGGGAGCCAATCATGCTGTGTACTCACGTTGATCCATAGCTTCACCATCCTCATCTAGATCCAGAGCAGTCGAAGTAGCCATTGGAGTGGCAATTAGCTTCCAATCATCCATAACAAATCTTTTCAATAGGTACTTGGTGTATTTCATCTGATGGATGAAAGTCTTTTCTTTGCATTGTTTGATTTAGACCCCACCGAAATAATTTAGCTTCCCCATCATGGCTATCTCAAATTCCATGGACATGGTCTTAGAAAAACAAGACACAAAAACATTAGAGGAGTCACTGAAGATAATATCGCCCACGTAAATTTGCACTGCACAACCATGATTCGCCAATGAGAATTTGCCGACGGGTTACCGTGGGACATTTATTTTCTGACCTTTTTGCTAATAATAACCGAACCGTTGGCAAAACATAGGACCGTAGCAGTGACTTGTTATTTTAATCACAAATTTAAATTATCTTTAAGATAACTAACAAGTAACAACGCCCCTCGAAGGCTGGAACAACGCCACCCACGGTCGATAGCCGCTGTCAGCACTCTCGCTGTCTAAACAAAGCAAATGACAACGCATTCAAAGCTACCTCAAGACTTTGTTCCAGTGGATTCAGTGCACTGTCATTCCCTGTGACAGACTGCAAATGCAAACTCATCTGCTCCGCCCTTTCTGCCCTGGAGATGCTTCAGCAAGCTAGCTTTCTGTGGAGAATAACTTGTAGGTTGCCACTAGCATAGTTACGAGGCCTGAAAATGAGTCATACTTTCTCAAAAACAAAAAAGTACCGGAGTGATGACCGTCCGCCACTTGGCATCTCTTTTGTAAAATACAACACGGAGTACCATTCAAAACACTGCTACTTCCCAAGATATGACAGTTTAAACCTTGTAAACACATACTGAGAAAGAGAAATATGTTTGGTTGGAGTATAAAATTTTGGAACAAAAAACGCCTGATTAACCTCCTCTACTTTTGCAAAAGTACAAATTAGACTCTCTACTAGGAAACCAGTTATTTAACCCGTCAGCTTTGAAAACCATTGCAATTTACAACCTGAGTGTGGTATTAGTATTGGTTTTGCTTATGTGGCATTTTGCTGAATCAGCAAGCCACCTTAGGCAATGAGTCAACAAGTTTACTAAAAAATAAAAATAAAAATATTCCTTGTTGAATAATCCTGCGTTTCTTTGTGAATTGATTTCACATTGAGTATTTCCGTTTCTTTTGTTTTGGCTGACTTGCAGCCATGCTTTGATGCCGCGCTAAACACATCATGAAGTACATTAATGCTGCATGTTGCGGATGTTTTGATGTTTCGCGTCGAACAGCTTTGAAATCTTCAATTACTTCTTTGTGAATAAGAAGCAACGAAAAAAACAGAAAAGCTACGTTAGTTAGGTAGCACCAAATACAGTTGTGTGTCTGTTTGCTATCCAGAGTGCATGTGCGTGTTCTCGTGTCCAGGCGTTCGAGCGTTCACGTGCATAGACACCAACGAGCGGAATAACAATTGGTATGAGAGCAAGGTTGCTTTGATCCTTGGCGATGGCGCACGACGGTTCACACTCTCCTACCAGGTCTCCACCTCCCTAAGATGGGTTGCAAGGCGACGGTAGCACTTCTCGCGATGGCATTGGCGGTCGCAAGATTGGATCCTGTAGCAACGATGGCCAAGAGATCGTGGTGCAGTAGGTGGTAAGGGAGACGAGTGGAATGACGGGAAGGACGGTGGATTGTCCAGTGCATGACGTGACATATCACTGGTTTAGTGCTACAATTGCGACAAGTATGGTCATTACTCCAGGGACTACTGCAAGCCGGAGCGTATCGAGCAGGTCCATCTAACGCAAGCTGACAACGATGAGCCTACGCTTCTCATGGCGCAGGTGTGCTCACCGAGGCTTCTGTGGGCACGGGCACTGACGTGGTGCTTGTGAGACCCCGGTTTATCCGGCTTGTAATGCTTAACCATCCATTCGGTCCTAGCATCACAAAGCAGATAATCCGAGACTCGAGACATGTATACTTCCCAGAAATGCAGTATACACACCTCTTTACAAAGTTCATGCATCAATTCCATTCATTCACATAGAACCGAAGCAAAACAACCATTCAGAAGATAACATAAATAAAGGATAGTCATTACAAAAGAGAGGCCGACCGGCCAAATGACATATACATAAAGAAATTTAACAGCGGAAGCAAAAGTGCCATAAGATGGCTATAAACCCAAAAGAGCCAATCAGTGTGCCTATAACCCACAAGGCAACCGACCGGACCGCCAAGCTAGTCGTCGAATCCACAGCACATCTCACAAAAGTGAGGCCCTTGGGGCTCACCTTCCTCCTCTGCAAACAAAAGCAGCCGGCAAAAGCCGGTGAGTACTTTGAATGTACTCGCAAGACTTACATGTGGAATAACAATCATGTACATATACTACATGCAAGCTTAATCAAAAGTAGGCTGTATGTTTCATTTTAGCATAAAGCAAGTTTTTATTTGCAATAGTGTAATAGATTGCAAGCAATTTTAACAAATCTGTTTTTAATGTTCAAATAATGGCAAACGACAACAGTATAACAGTAGATAGATGACAACAACAATCCTGGAAGTGACTAGCCCATCAGTCACCACGACAATAGCATGAACTACCCGCTCATACCACCCACGACCGCTTTAAGTTTTAAAAGGTTGTAGTCTAGTTCTTGCACGACCTCACCAAGCATATCCATAACCTAGGACGAGGCTATTCGAATAGTTTTATCCTCGCAGGGTGTACCACTGCACTCCACACGCTGCATCGCCTTTTGCCAAGCTATTAAGCACACTTCCAAGGTATGCAGCACGGCTAAGTCCTATGAGACGCTTCCAATATTGTGAATTACTCGAGCCGCCTGTATGGATAGAAACCCATACGCTGTGTCGGAGCCATCGAAAGCCTCGGTCAACTACCCTTCCCTAAAGCCTTGGACAACTACGACGCCCTCGAGGTGGAGAACCTACCCTAATCTCCACCACCGCACACCCAACACAAAAACACGACCACATATCATGTTTCACACAACACACGTAACCCCCTCCTGCGACTCCTGAGATAACCCACGCCAAAGTACTAAGTCAAGAGAGGTCCCATATCCTCTCGCGTGGTTAGCACGCATAAGCGCTTGGCTTAGTGACACAAGTAACTCGGTCCTTGATGACCTAGGCACCATTCCATTCACACCAACAGATCACACCAACATACCATTGTGCCCAAGTCGAAAATGGCTTTATTTTCGCTTTTGACTTTACAAAATAACAAAACACAGAGGCCGGACATAATGGAATAGTAGTAAGATGTGTGTGATCAACGCCATCGACTAAGTTGATGATCGCCAATACTACCGACATCTAAGCATTTCTAAGCAATTTCAAACGAAGCTACTAAGTGACCAGAGTCCATCCATCGAACTCCGACCACGCCCAATAACCTAAGCTCACCGGTAGTAGAGGATAAACCAAATTCCTATGATTATGCGACTATAGGATACTAACCATAATTTAACAACAAAATAGCAATGCATACATACGAGTTGAAATCAATATAGTAGACTTGAAAAATAATAGGATTAACATGATCAAACTGCTTGCCTGCTTGCTGTGGGTCAGGGTGTTGCTGGGGATCAACAATATTGTCGTTGTGCTCTTCGGATCCTAACGAGAAGGCGAAAAGCAACAGATAAGAACGAGTAAAATGCAAAGACTCAACAGCAAACTTTTCCAAAAATTCTGAAAATCTTATGGTAGCAAGAAAAATAATTTTATAACGAAATTAGCAACAAGAATCAATCGATTTGGATTCTTAATGCCAAAGATACGATCAAAGGAAGTTCTTACGACCAGGTAGTGGTCGTAACAGAACCTATGACTGGACAATAGTCGTGGAAGGACTTACGACCGTGGTGGTCGTCGAGTACGATCGGGTACTAGTCGAGATGGACTTACGACATAGTACCGCCACGGCTGCATTTACGACGGGGTAATGGTCGAGAAGGACCCGTGATCACGCCACACCGTAGAGTGAGACTAACGACTACGGGGGTGATTGTAGGAGAACTTACAATCACTCGGAGGCCTTTCCCCTACAATTATAGGGTCTGGGGACTACGCGACGACCTATTTACCCACCAACAATACTGCACCTGGTCGAAACGACCAAACTACGATGGATCGGTCGAAATTCACCACGAGGCGTACTAAACAGTATGGCTCGGGAGGACCCCCGAACGGACAATACCATAGGGCAATGAAAACACACCTAAGCTCCTATAGGGCAATGCGTATACCGAGTCAAGAACCACCGAGTCCTCACGGAGTGGCTCCAATGACGAGTGACCGAACGGATGCGGTGAGGTCCTCACTAGGCCACAGCGACCTGAGCAAAGAGAGAACCACACCGAGTGAGGGTCAAGCTTCAGAGAGCGAAGGGGGAGCAGAGGGGGCCAAGACTTGAAGACGAAAACCCCCGTTGCACCGCCTCCACCGAAAACTCCACACCCAACAATAGCAGTCGAGGAGAGTGCAAGGACTGCAGCTCAAGCTAAATGGTGAATGCTAGCTGGAGTTGCGAAAGTGCTAAAGGAAGCTAAGGGTGAGGCACAAAGGAGTTTAAATAGGGCAATGGCAGAGAGCAACGGCCGGATTTTTCCAGCCGGGTCAACACTGCCATGAGAGCACTTGAGAGCGATAGGAGCAGCTGGGTCATGGCCTACTGAGGTAGGAGTGCGACAGGCATTTATTGCGCGCAGAGCTAGCCGTTTAAAGACGGACATAGAGTGGACTGCACGCCACCGTTTTTCTCCCCTGCGCACGGCAGGGCAGGGGCTCACGTGCACACGGACAGAGGAAGGAGACGGCTCGTTGGTCGTTGGATTGCAATCGGAAGGCTGAGCTAGATCGAGGGGTCTACGACGACTCCATCGTTCGACTGGTCGAAGACCGTTCGATGCCGATCCAACGGCCGAGTTAGACCGTGGTTCGCAACGCCCCACCGTTCGGCTGGTCGAAGACCGCTCGATGCCGATCCGACGCCCACGACCCCGCCCGAACGACTGTGTTGGTACGGCTAGTGGATCGGACGAGTCAGTGGCTCGAGCCCGAGTCCTGGCTCGAACCTATTTAACAAAGGCAAACCGCTTAGGGTTTGGATTTGAATAACCGATTTTTGAGGAATTATTTAAGGTAGCAAGCAAGCTCCAAAAATTATGAAATTTTAACTCGAGTTTGTCGATGACGAGGAACCTCATATGAAATTTCCAGAGATTCTAATGTACTGAATTTTCCCCCCAGAAATTCTGGAAGAGGGAAGCTAGGGTTTGACCAAGCTTTGACATGCCTCCCTAGAACTCAGGAGAAATACCTCCAAGGGTTTGGCATGAGATCTATGCCAAGGGGGTTTTCGATTAAGGTCAAGTGAGGATTTGAATTTGATTTTGCCATAATCCTTTAATCAAGAATTACAGAAATGATCAATGACTTCAAGATGCAAGAAAAGTTTTAATTTCTCCTGATTTTCTTGCATTTGAACGCAAATCCATTTTTGGGATGTTACAAAACCTCCCCTTACAAAATCTCGTCCCGAGATTTGGCTCACTTTAGAAAGAAGGATGGATAGTCCGCACGAGACGATCTTCCCTTTCCCAAGTAGCCTCATCCTCGAATGGTTTGACCACCGAACTTTAAGGAATCTTATGGTTTTATTCCTTGTTCTTCGCTCACCTCATCGAGTATGCGAACAGGTGCTCGCGATAGGTCAAATCTTCTTGACATCGAGTTTCCAACTGAGCTTCCTCCGTCGGAACACGGAGGCACTTCTTTAATTGGGACACATGGAACACATCATGTACCCCCTCTAGTGCAGCTGGCAATTCCAACTTATAGGCAACAGCCCCTTTCTTCTCGATAATACGGTAAGGACCGACATATCGAGGAGCTAACTTGCCCTTGACGCCGAAACGCTCATGGCCCTTCAATGGAGAGACTTTGAGATAAACAAAGTCATTGGGCTCAAAGCTCAATTCACGACGACGGTGATCCGTGATAGCTCTTTTGCTCGGATTGAGTCGCGTAAACGATCACGAACAAGTGGACTTGACTCTCGGCCTCATTGATCGAGTCCGGGCCAAAGAAAGGTCTTTCGCCGGTCTCGGACCAATTCAACGGGGTTCTGCACTTTCTCCCGTATAAGGCCTCAAAAGGTGCCATGCCGAGGCTGGTTTGAAAACTGTTGTTGTAGGAAAACTCGACAAAAGGCAAACATTTCTCCCAATTCTTTCCATAGGAGAGAACACAGGCACGGAGCATGTCTTCCAACAATTGGTTGACCCTTTCGGTCTGACCATCAGTTTGGGGGTGATATGCTGTGCTAAAGGAGACATGGGTTCCCATAGCCTCTTGCAAACTTTGCCAAAAGCGAGAGGTGAAAAGAGAACCGCGATCCGAGACAATTGTCTTAGGTACCCCATGTAAGCTCACAATGCGGGCAATGTAGAGATTCGCCAACAAAGCTACACGGAGATCCGTCTTGACTGGAAGGAAGTGAGCCACCTTAGTTAGCCGATCAATGACAACCCAGATGGCATCATTGCCCTTGGACGTTCGGGGCAAACCGTGATAAAATCCATCCCGATCGAATCCCACTTCCATTCGTGAATAGGCAAAGGTCAAGCGCCCCGCCGACGCCGATGCTCGGCCTTGACACGACGACACACGCCGCACTCTAAGAACGAACTTCGCAATTTCCCTCTTCATTCGGGTCCACCAAAATCTCTGACGGAGATCTTGATACATCTTGGTGGCACCGGGATGAATAGACAAAGGCGATTCATGGGCTTCGCGGAGAATTAAACCCTGCAATTCCATGTCCTTTGGAACCACAAGGCGCTGCCCGAACCTCACAACACCATGCTCATCCTCCGAGAAGCACTTGGCTGTTCCGTTCCTGACATTTTCCTTTATGCGGCTCACCCCAGCATCCGATTGCTGAGCGACCTTAATCCGATCCACCAAGGTTGGTTGCACAACCAAGGAAGCGAGGGAACCATGCTCAACCAAACCTAAGTTGAGACGCTGGAGTTCCTTCAGGAGGGTGGGCTGACGCTCCTGAGGCAACAAGGCATTGCAATGCGCTTTATGATCGAGCGACGCGGAACGACATTAGCCTTGCCCGGATGGTAGTGAATACCCATGTCATAGTCCTTGATCAAATCCAACCATCTCTTTTGCCTGAGGTTCAGATCTGGTTGGGTGAACAAATACTTTAAGCTTTTGTGATCCGAATACACTTCGCAACGATTACCGATTAGGTAATGTCGCCAAATCTTAAGTGCATGAATCACGGCAGCCAATTCCAAGTCATGGGTAGGATAGTTGAGTTCATGGGGTCTCAATTGCCTTGATGCATAGGCTACTACCTTGCCTTCTTGCATAAGGACACAACCGAGCCCTCGGCGAGAAGCATCGCAAAAGATATCGAAGCTCCGGCGAATATCGGGAAGAACGAGGACGGGAGCGGTGGTCAAACGCTTCTTAAGTACTTGGAAACTTTCCTCACAAGCATCTAACCACAAGAACTTCTTGTCCTTCTTAAGCAACTCCGTCATCGGCTTCGCGATCTTGGAGAAGTTCTCGATAAAACGGCGATAATACCCTGCTAAACCGAGAAAACTCCGCGACTTCGGCCATCAAGTAGGTCAACCCAAGAAAGAACATCGTGATCTTACTAGGATCAATCGGCTCGCCTCTGCCGAAAGAATATGACCTAAGAAAGCCACTTCCTTCAACTGTAATCGCGACTTGTTGAACTTTGCATACAAATGGTGCTCACGAAGCTTGCCTAATACAAGTCTCAGATGCTCATCATGTTCCTCATCATCCTTGGAATAGATGAGAATATCATCGATGAAGGCCACGACAAACTTATCCAAATACTCCATGAATACCGAATTCATGAGGTTCATGAACAAGGCGGGAGCATTGGTTAGGCCAAATGACATGACGGTGTACTCATACAAGCCGTAGCGAGTAGAAAAAGCCGCCTTTGAATATCCTCGTGTCGTATCCGAACTTGATGATATCCCATTCTCAAATCAATCTTGGAGAATACTCGAGCTCCAGCTTAATTGATCAAAGAGATCATCGATGCGGGGCAATGGATACTTGTTCTTCTACTGCTACTTCATTAAGCGGACGGTAATCAACGACATGCGCAGTATTGTCCTTCTTCTTTACAAAGATTGCGGGACAACAACACGGAGATGAGCTAGGCGGATGAAACCTTTTCTTCTGACTCATTGTTGCTTCTTCAACTCCACCAACTCATTCGGTGGCATTCGATAATGCCTCTTTGAAATCGGGCGATACCGGAACCAACTCAATGACGAACTCGAGGTCTCGAATCGTGGCATCCTGGAAGAGCTTCAGAAAGATATCAACGGTCACGCCTTTGTTGGGACCTCACTAATATCTGGAGCGGGCTTCGCTTCAAGCCAAGAGATGCGGACCTAGCGCTTTTCGGTAAAAGCGAACCTGTTCGCCGGAAGGACTAGATAGAGAGACGCACTTCTTGGCGCAATCGATGTGTCCCTTATGCCGAGACAGCCAATCCATGCCAAGAATTACATCTAGACTTGCTGAATGGAGGAGGATAAGATTCGCAAGAATCTCACTCCTCGATCTCGATTGGAACATCCCTACACTCGATTCGACTCTCAACTCCAACCTGGGAGAGCGAATGAGCAATGGGACCAACAATGGAGCAAAAAGGAGCTCACTAATAGCAGCAAAAGACTCAGAAACAAAAGAATGAGATGCTCCTGAATCAAACAAAACGGTAGCAGAACGAGAGTTAACAGAAAGCGTACCCAACACAACGTCAGGTGCCTCCTGTGCTTCCTCTGCTGAGATGAGGTTGACGCGACCACTACCCACGCCTTGGGTAGTAGGAACGATCTTCAGGTCCTGAGAAGGACCACCTCCTTGCCCGCGTCCTCCATTAGGACGAGGGGCTGCTCCTGTCTTCTTAGGGCATTGGTTCGCGTAATGCCCCTTCTGATTGCAGGCGAAGCATGTGACCCCTGCAGCCGGGTTGCGGGGGCCACCCTGCTGACTTGCAGGTGCACGTGATTGGGGCACGGCCTGCGAAGGACGAAGAACAAAGCCGACGGCCTCGGGGTGCTTGCTCGTGGACGCAACCCCGAGACGGATCAAGCGGAATAGGCGGCCCCGTATGACTTGCGGGCCTCCCACTTACGCTATGGAACTGCAAGTGCTCTCCCGAGTGCTCAGCCGACAATGGCCTTGTCCACCAAGGCACGGAAATCCAGAAGTCGACGACGCATGCTTGTCCCGCAGCTCCTCAGACAAACCATCCTTGAACTTCTCCTGCTTGGCCTCATCAGTGGCCACCTCCTCCGGAGCATAACGAGCCAAACGGTTGAACTCGTATAGGTACTCCGTAACTGAGAGACACCCTTGTCTGAGCGACAAGAACTCCTTCTTCTTCAGCCTCATCAGGCTGGAAGGAATGTGACTCCGACGGAAGGCAGTGCGGAACTCCTCCCAACTGACGGTGTGACCGTCAGGCTGCATGGCGAGAAAGCTCTCCCACCAAGACAAAGCTGCACCCTCCACCGGTGCGATGCGAACAGCGCCTTCTCGTGCTCCCGCATCGCTGCGCTATGCGGCTTCGCCAACCGCACGGGCCAATCGCTCATCAAGCGGGTCCTCAGACCTAGAGAACGTGGGAGATTGGGTGCGAAGAAAATCCGCGAGTCCCCCACGCGGCTGATATCCACTCCCTTGCTCGGATCCTGAAGCACCGGTAAGGGCGGAAGTGTTGCGCGCGATGACGTCCAGAAGAACCCTCCTGTCCTCTGCACGGTTGCGCTCGATCTCAAGAAGGACCTCGGCCATGGTCGGAGGAGGAGGAAGATCCTCGTCCCGACCACCGATCGCCTTGGCGGCATGCGAAAAGGTCCGCCATCCTGTTACAAGAAATTTTGGTTAAAACTAAACTCAAAGATTCAAAGCCGAAAGAAAGCGAAAAGCTAACGACTAGGGGAATGGGATATCACCCTAACCGAAAGCCAAAAACAGTATGTGTATAATCTTAAACATGCCTATAAAAAGACTCCAAAAACAGCAAGGAATTACCAAACCAAAGCTCAACTCCCCAATGCAACTAACCCGTATTGCATGAACGAGTAATTGCTTGAGAAGATAAAAATCAGAATATTAAGGTAAGATCTAATACTATTAAAGAGTAAGGTTCAATCAACGAAAATAGTGTTAGATACTTAGCTAACTAGTATCACATCTTACCCCTTTTTAACCCCACAAATTTTTGTTGAATCACCCTCTCATTTTCCACCCCCTTAGAAACCATCGAGTTTGCTGTCCGAAAATTGAAGTGGTTGTAGTGATTTTGCATCCAATCTTCCAGCCGAAGTCTTCCATCCTAGAAACTTCAAAATCTGGCACACTTCAACTTGCCAAGCTCAGTGGTCCCATCAGAAACCATTGAGCTCGCTGTCCGGAAATTGAAGTGTGCTGTCCAGATTCCGCATCCAAGCCTCTAGCCGAAATCTTCAGTCCAGAAACTTCAAAATCCTAAGCACTTCAATTTGCCAAACTCAGTGGTTCCCAAATCCCAACAACTATCTTTGAAATAAGGAGAGGAAATCAATTTTCAAAACTCAAATGAGAGTAAGGTGAGAGGAGAAAACTAAGATGGGTAAGGAATAAAATCTGAGAATTCCTTAAGCTTTCATAAACCATTTGATACTTTGAAAATAAAGTTTTCCAAAATACCCTAAAGACGACCAAACTTGGGTTACTACGGTCAGTATGGCTCTGATACCAAGCTTTGTGAGACCCCGGTTTATCCGGCTTGTAATGCTTAACCATCCATTCGGTCCTAGCATCACAAAGCAGATAATCCGAGACTCGAGACATGTATACTTCCCAGAAATGCAGTATACACACCTCTTTACAAAGTTCATGCATCAATTCCATTCATTCACATAGAACCGAAGCAAAACAACCATTCAGAAGATAACATAAATAAAGGATAGTCATTACAAAAGAGAGGCCGACCGGCCAAATGACATATACATAAAGAAATTTAACAGCGGAAGCAAAAGTGCCATAAGATGGCTATAAACCCAAAAGAGCCAATCAGTGTGCCTATAACCCACAAGGCAACCGACCGGACCGCCAAGCTAGTCGTCGAATCCACAGCACATCTCACAAAAGTGAGGCCCTTGGGGCTCACCTTCCTCCTCTGCAGAACAAAAGCAAAGGCAAAAAGCCGTGAGTACTTTGAATGTACTACATAAGACTTACATGTGGAATAACAACTCGTACATATACTACATGCAAGCTTAATCAAAAGTAGGTCAGATGTTTCATTTTAGCATAAAGCAAGTTTTTATTTGCAATAGTGTAATAGATTGCAAGCAATTTTAACAAATCTGTTTTTAATGTTCAAATAATAGCAAACGACAACAAGATAACAAAGAGATAGATGACAACAACAAATCCGAAGTGACTAGCCCATCAACAAGACGACAATAGCATGAACTACCCGCTCATACCACCCACGACCAGTTTTAAGTTTTAAAAGGTTGTAGTCTAGTTCTTGCACGACCTCACCAAGCATGTCCATAACCTAGGACGAGGCTATTCAATAGTTTTATCCTGCGCAGGTGTACCACTGCACCCACACGCCGGACCGCCTTTTGCCAAGCTATTAAGCACACTTCCAAGGTATGCCTAAGACGGCTAAGTCCTACGAGACGTTTCCAATATTGTGAATTACTCTCGAGCCGCCCGTATTGATAGAAACCCATACGTTGTGTCGGAGCCATCGTAAAGCCTCGGTCAACTACCCTTCCTGTAAAGCCTTGACAACTACGACGCCCTCGAGGTGGAGAACCTACCCTAATCTCCACCACCGCACACCCAACACAAGAACACGACCACATATCATGTTTCACACAACACACATAACCCCCTCCTGCGACTCGGAGATAACCCACGCCAAAGTACTAAGTCAAGAGAGGTCCCATATCCCTCTCGCGTGGTTAGCATGTGAGACCCCGGTTTATCCGGCTTGTAATGCTTAACCATCCATTCGGTCCTAGCATCACATAGCGATAATCCGAGACTCGAGACATGTATACTTCCCAGTGCAAGATACACACCTCATCACAAAATTTATGTATCAATTCCATTCATCCACATAGAACCAAACACGTAATAGAATGAGGTATTAACAATATTAAACCGAGTCATTACAAAAGGGAGGCCAACCGGCCAACAATAAAGAGACAACAATAATTAAACAGCGGAAGCAAAAGTGCCATAAGATGGCTACAACAAAAGAGCCAATCAGTGTGCCTTTAACCCACAAGGCAACCGACCGGACCGCCAAGCTAGTCGCCAAACCCGAAGCACATCTCACAAAAGTGAGGCCCTTGGGGCTCACCTTCTTCCCCTGCAAACAAAAGCAGCCGGCAAAAGCCGGTGAGTACTTTGAATGTACTCGCAAGACTTACATGTGGAATAAGAAACCTGTACATATACTACATGCAAGCTTAATCAACAAGAGGTCAGAGGTTTCATTTTAGCATAAAGCAAGTTTTCATTTGCAATAATATAATAGATTGAAAGCAATTTAACAAATCTGTTTTTAATGTTCAAATAACCGAAGGAACAATATTAATAACGGTAAATAGACAACAACAGTCCTGGAAGTGACTAACCCAATAGTCACCACAACAATAGTATGAATTACCCATTCATACCAACCATGTCAAGTTTTAAATTTTAAAAACAAATATTGTAGTCTAACTCTTGGAAGACCTCCCCAAGCGTGTCCATAACCTAGACGAGGCTATTCAATAGTTTTATCCCTGCAGGGTGTACCAACTTACCCACATGTCAGACCGCCTTTTTGCCACATGATTAAGCACACTGCCTTTGGTATGCCGGCACAGCTAAGTCCTACGAGACGTTTCCAATATTATGTATTAACTTCGAGTCGCCCGTATGGATAGAAACCCATACGTTGTGTCGGGGTCGTGGCCCAGCCTCGGACAACTACCCGTCACGGGTAAAGCCTTGGACAACTGCGACGCCCCTCGAGGTGGAGAACCTTCCCGGCAATCCCCACCACCGCACACCCAACACAAACACAAGAACACACAGCCTGTTTCACACAGCACACACACAAAACTTTTCCTCCTGCGACTCGGAGATAACACACGCCAAAGTACTAAGTCAAGAGGGTCCCATATATCCCTCATGTGGTTAGTACGCAATAGTGCTTGGTTTAGTGTAACAAGATGTTCGGTCCTTGATGACTTGGGCACCATTCCGATCACACCCAAAAACACCACACCAACATACCATTATGCCCAAGTCCAAATCAGTTTTCATTTTCAGTTTCTGATTTGCAAAATTAACAAAGCACAAAGTGCTGGACATAATGAAAGAATAATAATTTTGTGTGATCAAGACCATCGACTAAGTCGATGATCGCCCAAAGCTACCGAACTAAGCATGGCTAAGCATAAAGACTCAGATGCTACTAAGTGACAAGAGCTCATCCAACTAACTCTAATCACAAAGAAATAACCTAGGCTCAAGTAGTAGAGAATAAACAATATCCTACGGATTATGCAACTATAGGATCAACTAACCATAATTTAACACAAAGTAGCAATGCATACATACGCTTGAATTCAAAATATTAAACTTGTAAAATAATAGGATTAACATGATCAAACCGCTTGCTCGCTTGTCAGGGGTCAAGGTGTCTTTGAGGATCAATAATATTATCAACGTGCTCTTCTGGATCCTAACGAAAGCAAAAGCAACCGATAAGAACGAATAAAATGCAAAGACTCAACAGTAAACATTCTCCAAAAATTCCAAAAACTTTACAGTAGCAAGATCCTGATTTATAAAGAATTTAGCAACAAGAACCAATTGATTTGGATTCTTGATGCCAAAGATATGACCAAAACAATTTTGCTCACTTTTATAAATCAAAATGCTACTATTCATTAGCGAAAATTTCTGAAGCTATACTGGGTTTGAAACATTTTAAATCAAAGTCTAGTTAAAAACATAACCAACAAAATTTGAATCAACCGAAAAGATTTGAAATGAAATAGTTATGTATTTTACAAGTTATCACATTTTTCAGCTTGATAACTAAATCCTTTCGGAAAATCGAATTTTAAAAGACGTGGCGAACGAGGAGCGCCGATCTCGGATCCGACGGTCCGCTGTTCAGCGCTTAACGCCGCAGGTTAACAAACCCTAAACGCCACCGTTGATCGGATCCAATGGTTCGCGTGAATCGGACGTTCGGGCGGTCCGAACGCTCACACGCATAGGAGCCGTTGATCTTGGATCCAACGGTCCACACGGATCGAACCTTTCGGACGGTCCAACGTTCACTCGAATCGACCGTTGATCTTGGATCCAACGGTCCACAATGACCTACGCCAAACGTTCGCGGCTCTCGTCCGACAAAAATGGCGGAAAGAACGGCTCGCCACGGCGACTTCACGGTCACGGCGGTGCGAGCAAAGGCCTAAAATGGGTTGCTAACAAACTCGCACCCAAAGGAACTAACAATTCCAGTGCGGCGTTTTAGAACGCCGGCAAGCCGAGATGATGCGAGATGACCAAAAGCGGTCAAAAACGAAAATAGCAATTGAGCTCTGCTGCGGTCCAAGCAAGCGGTGCCAATCAACTAGGGACTAAAGAGGGTTTACCGAGCCCAAAGAAGGCACAAAGATGGGTTGATTCAGCTCCAACGAAGAAGAATGGGGACTTGGCCAAAAGGGGGAAATCCGAATTAACTCCGCTCTCTGCAAGCAAACGAAAAATTGAGTGAGGGCTATTGCTCACAGAGAGGAGAGGAGCTAAGGCAGCGAGGATTTGAGAAGGAAAGACCGAGCACCACTTTCACCAAGAACTCAAAAGCTCGACAGATCAAGCAATGGCGATCAAGGTGAAAATTCGAAATTGAGCTCAAGCAATACACTAACAAAGGGCTCTGGAGCTCAAGGGTGTTCAAAGAAAGATAAGGAAGCCACCGGAGGAGTTTTATAGGCCAAGAAGCAAGAAGAGAGCAACGGCATGAAAATGGGGAGCTCACGGGTGAGGGCGGCTGAGAGCGATGGGAGCAAGTGAAATCAGTGGGGACGACGACTATGGAGGCGGTGGAAC
The DNA here is from genome assembly GCA_036346395.1 of Hsuehochloa calcarea. NCBI lineage: Eukaryota > Viridiplantae > Streptophyta > Magnoliopsida > Poales > Poaceae > Hsuehochloa > Hsuehochloa calcarea. The sequence continues at coordinate 44,456,330 of CM070601.1, forward strand.
GGGGGCATTAAATGCTGAGAGTCGTTGGCCAAAAGCCGAGGTGACCCGACGCCACGCGCTCTGCAATTTTCACCGCCATCGCTGACTTGACCGGTGGCCGCCAGCGAGGAAGACGATAGCCGCCAGCCATTGGATTTCAATCGGACGGTTCAAAAGAAACACGGCGATTAGAACGGTTTGAACGCTAACTTAATCCTGGGCCGTTGATTTGGATCCTACGGTTCACGTTGCGCGAGGCGCCGGACGGTCCGAACGCTCACGCGATTGTGGACCCTTGATTTAGAATCCAACGGTTCAAATGGATCGGCTGCGTTGGGCGGTCCGAACGCTCACGCGATCGTGGACCGCTCGACGATCCAACGGCACCACACTCGCGCCGGACCGACCGAAGCAGTGCAGTTAGTTGATTGGGCCGAGTCAAGTGGCTCGAGCCCGAGTCTGATCCGAACCCGAGGAACAGTGAAAACCAGTTAGAGTTTGAATTTGAATAACTGATTTTTGGAGGAATTATATGGGGTAGCAAACAAACTCCAAAATTTATGAAATTTCAACTGGAGCTTGTCGATCGCAGAGGAACCTCATATAAAATTTTCAGAGAGTTTTATGCAATGCATTTTCTCTAAAAATTCCAGAGGGCCATTTTAGGATTTTGACTAATGTTTGACTTGTCTCAAAAATTATCAAATAATTCCTGAAAATTATGAAATAATTCTGAGGTGTTAAACATCACTCCTAGGTTCAAAGAAAATTGTTTTCAGGGGTTGGGTACAAGATTTTCATGAAGGAGATTTGTGTTGGTGTCCAAATGGCAATTTGATTTTTGATTTCCCATAATTCCTTTACAACAATTATGGAACTGATTACAAAAATCAAGATCAGAGAAAAAGTTTTAATTTCTCCTCATTTTTATTACATTTGAAACACAAACCAATTTTGGGATGTTACATAGCACGCATAAGCGCTTGGCTTAGTGACACAAGTAACTCGGTCCTTGATGACCTAGGCACCATTCCATTCACACCAACAGATCACACCAACATACCATTGTGCCCAAGTCGAAAATGCTTTTATTTTCGCTTTTAGACTTTACAAAATAACAAAACACAGAGTGCTGGACATAATGGAATAGTAGTAAGATGTGTGTGATCAACGTCATCGACTAAGTCGATGACTGCCCAATACTACCGACATCTAAGCATTTCTAAGCAATTTCAAAACGAAAGCTACTAAGTGACCAGAGTCCATCCATCGAACTCCGACCACAGCCAATAACCTAAGCTCACTTTGGTAGTAGAGGATAAACCACCCCCTCTGATTATGCGACTATAGGATACTAACCATAATTTAACAACAAAATAGCAATGCATACATACGAGTTGAAATCAATATAGTAGACTTGAAAATAATAGGATTAACATGATCAAACCGCTTGCACGCTTGTCGTGGGTCGTGGTGTTCTTGAGGATCAACAATATTGTCGTTGTGCTCTTGGATCCTAACGAGAAGGCTAAAAGCAATGATAAGAACGAGTAAAATGCAAAGACTCAACAACAAACTTTTCCAAAAATTACAAAATCTTATGGTAGCAAGAAAAATAATTTTATAACGAAATTAGCAACAAGAATCAATCGATTTGGATTCTTAATGCCAAAGATACGATCAAAGGAGTTCTTACGACCGGTAGTGGTCGTAATGTAACCTATGATCGGACAATAGTCGTGGAAGGACTTACGACCGTAGTGGTCGAGAGTACGATCGGTACTAGTCGTAGATGGACTTACGACATAGTACCGCCACTTACGGAATTTACGACGGGGTAATGGTCGAGAAGGACCCGTGACCACGCCATAGTCGTAGTGAGACTAACGACTCACGGGGTGATTGTAGGAGAACTTACAATCACTCTGAGGCCTTTCCCTACAATTATAGGGTCCAGGGACTCTGCGACGACCTATTTACCCACCAACAATCGCACCGGTCGAAACGACCAAACTACGATGGATGGTCGAAATTCACCACGAGGCGTCAAGCCAAATGTATGGCTCGGGAGGACCCCCGAACGGACAATACCATAGGGCAATGAAAACACACCTAAGCTCCTATAGGGCAATGCGAAAGTACACAGTGAATAACGACCAGAGTCCCACGGAGTGGCTCCAGCGACGAGTGACCGAACGGATGCGGTGAGGTCCTCACTAGGCCACAGCGACCTGAGCAAAGAGAGAACCACACCGAGTGAGGGTCAAGCTTCAGAGAGCGAAGGGGGAGCAGAGGGGGCCAAGACTTGAAGAAGAAAACCCCCGTTGCACCGCCTCCACCGGAAACTCCACACCCAACAATAGCAGTCGAGGAGAGTGCAAGGACTGCAGCTCAAGCTAAATGGTGAATGCTAGCTGGAGTTGCGAAAGTGCTAAAGGAAGCTAAGGGTGAGGCACAAAGGAGTTTAAATAGGGCAATGGCAGAGAGCAACGGCCGGATTTTTCCAGCCGGGTCAACACTGCCATGAGAGCACTTGAGAGCGATAGGAGCGGTGGGTCATGGCTCATCGAGGTAGGAGTCGACGAGGCATTTAATGCGCGCAGAGCTAGCCGTTTAAAGACGGACATAGAGTGGACTGCACGCCACCGTTTTTCTCCCCTGCGCACGCCAGGGCAGGGGCTCACGCACACGCGGACAGAAGAAGGAGACGGCTCGTTGGTCGTCGGATTGCAATCGGAAGGCTGAGCTAGGTCGAGGGGTCTACGACGACTCCATCGTTCGACTGGTCGAAGACCGTTCGATGCCGATCCAACGGCCGAGTTAGACCGGGTGGTTCGCACGCCCCACCGCTCGGTGGTCAAGACCGCTCGATGCCGATCCGACGGCCCACGACCCAGCGCCCCACGACCGTGTTGGTACGGCTAGTGGATGGACTGAAGTCGGTGGCTCGAGCCCGAGTCCGGTTCGAACCTACTTTAACAAAGCAAACCATTAGGGTTTGGATTTGAATAACTGATTTTGAGGAATTATTTAAGGTAGCAAGCAAGCTCCAAAATTATGAAATTTTAATCTGAGTTTGTGACGACTGAAGGAACCTCATATGAAATTTCCAGAGATTCTAATGTACTGAATTTTCCCCCCAGAAATTCTGGAAGAGGGGAAGCTAGGGTTTGACCAAGCTTTGACATGCCTCCCTAGAACTCAGGAGAAATACCTCCAAGGGTTTGGCATGAGATCTATGCCAAGGGGGTTTTCGATTAAGGTCAAGTGAGGATTTGAATTTGATTTTGCCATAATCCTTTAATCAAGAATTACAGAAATGATCAATGACTTCAAGATGCAAGAAAAGTTTTAATTTCTCCTGATTTTCTTGTATTTGAACGCAAATCCATTTTTGGGATGTTACAGTGCTCAACGAGGTGCACGTGCATCTAAGGCGCGAGGATGTCCATGACGACGCTTGGTACCTGGACACTGGCGCCGACAATCACATGTTCGGGTGCCAAGAAAGCTTCGTAGAGATAGACAAGGGCGTCACCTACTCCGTCAAGTTCGGCGACCGATCGGTGGTGGATATACGCGAGCGTGACACCGTCCTGTTCACCTGTCGGAATGGGGAGTGCGCTAACAAGGGTGTACTACATCCCACAACTGCGTAACAAAATAGTGAGCCTCAGGCAGCTTCACAAGAACGGCTACCAGACGCTCATCTAGGATGGTATGCTCATGATCCACGATCGGCAGCGTCGCATACTTGCTCGGGTAAACTGAACTCGCAACCGGCTCTGTGTGCTCACCCTCAATATTGCACACCGGTGCACTCGCCCACGCAGCCAAGTGGTGACGTCTGTCAGGCACGGAGACGGCGTCGCGCGTTGCATGCGACGAAGTGCAAGTAGCCGAGGGTGCGTCCAGCGGGCGCGCGATGCACACAGTACAGTAAGCACACGCAGGCACGGTACATTAAAAACCGATTTGTCAACTTGCTTTTAAATGTACTACATTATTGCAAATAAAGATTGCTTTGTGCCGAAAATGAAACATACAGCCTCCACTTAAATAAGCTTGCATGTAGCATATGTATAGGTCTGTTATTCTACACGTAAGTCTTGCGGAGTACAATTTTTGTACTCATTTGCTTTGCTTAACTATTTGTTGTAGAGGAGGAAGGTGAGCCACAAGGGCCTCACTTTTGTGAGATGTGCTGCGGGTTTAACGACTAGCTTGGCGGTCCGGTCGGTTGCCTTGTGGGTAAAGGCACACTGATTGGCTCTTTTGTTTATGGTCATCTTATGGCACTTTTGCTTCCGCTGTTTATTTTTGTATTTATATGTATTTGGCCGGTCGGCTTCTCTTTTGTAATAACTATCCTTTATTTATATTAACTTCTGGTTTGTTGTTGTGCTTCGGTTCTATGTGAATGAATGGAATTGATGCACGAATTTTGTAAAGGGGTGTGTATAATGCATTTCTGGGAAGTATACATGTCTCGAAGACACGGGTTATTTTATTTGTGATGCAAGGGTCAATTGGTAACTAAGCATTACAAGGCTAATAATCCGGGGTCCTCACATCTTACAACTTCATTGTTTTTATTTCTCTTTCGAACAAATACCCACTTACGCCCTACAGGGTGCACATGGGGAGGCGTGTGGCTTACAGGCCTAAAAACATTTCTTTTATTCAGAGATAATAATTCTGCTTCTATTGCCTTCTTCCAATCTTCCCAATCTGATCTTTTCTTACATTCAATGAGCGATGCAAACTCTGGATCAAGATCGATGATTGTGGCAATTTTCTTTGAAAAATAAATGCTGACGTTGGATGTTGTTCTATTCATAGATTATCTCGTGGTCATATAATTTATAGCTATTTTTTCATGGGCCAATATTTCTAATGCTTCTACTTGCTCACCGCTGCTTCCAATTGTGAGGCCAAGTCCCATTAGTTTTTCAGCTCTGATTTGTGCGCACATATTCATGTTGATGTCTCCTTCCATGGGAATATTCAAATCACATATGCCTTTTACTAAAGGTTCCACACTAGTGCCAGTTCTCAACTGGCTCTCCTTCTGGTTGTGGAGAACTTCAGTGATCGGCTGTGTCAAGTTCTTCTTATCCTTTTTCGCCAGGCGTCCCCAGTTACTTGGGATTCGAGGGGCAGAGTTCTCGTCCTTTTATTTTAAGTCCTCTGTACGGGATTAGGTATACCTTTAATTTTCTTTCGTATTTCAACCCTCTCCGACACATTGCATGCAGGCACATGCGACTTGGTCATTCTCTTCAAATCACTAAAGTGATCAGGCAATTGATTCGCTAATGCTTGCAAATCAATTATCTTTTAGACTTCTCTATTTGCCTCACTAGTGTGCGGGTCATGTGAATGGATTCACGTGGCTTGCCATGTCATTTCCCAATATTTTTCATCAAGGGGTTGATTTCCTCCCCCTAATGATGGGAAACTATCCTAATCAAATATGCTGTCAGCGAACTGGGCTGTATACAATTCTCCAGTCACGGGGTCCAGATACCTGATTATGGATGTTGTCTCATAACCAATGTATATCCCAGACTTTCGGAGAGGGCTCATTGCAATTCACTGCGGTGGTGGTATAGGTACATAAACCTTGCAACCAAACCTTCGTAGATGAGAGATTTTTTGTGCTGACCCTTGCGCTAGTTGCATAGGTGAATGGATGTTATATGCCGACAGTCAAAAATTGATGAAAGTTGCTGCGTGTAAGACTACGTGTCCCCAATATGTAGTTGGTAAATTATAATTCTACAAGAGCGGTCGGGCAATAAATTTAATACATTTAATTAATGCCTCTGCTAGTCCATTCTGGGTGTGGACATACGATACGGAATGCTCAACGATAATTCTCATTGCTATACTATAATCATCAAATGTCTTTGAGGTAAATTCTTCGGTGTTGTCAATTATGATGGACTTTACATGATCATCAGGGAAATTATTCTTAATTTTAATTATCTGCAAGATCAGCTTTTTGCAAAAGCATGATTTCTCGTAGATAATAAACATACATGTGACTATTTTGAGGAAGCATCGATGAGCACCATAAAGTAACTAAATGGCACTGACAGGGACTGTATAGGGCCGCAAATGTCTCCCTAGATACGGTCCAAAAATGTAAGGATTTCATCCTTTACTTTTAGAGTAGAGGGTCTAGTAATTAGTTTCCTCATGGCACATGCGGGACACACAAAATCTACCTTATTCGGGAAATTCTTTACATTGATATTATGTCCCTGAGAATTAGTAATTATATTTCTCATCATCGTAGGACCGGGGTGGCCTAATCTATCATGCTAGAGACAGAAAAGTTCAGGGCTTTTAAAAGTGGTTTTCAGGACAGTATAGGCTGCAGGTGTCTTAATATTAGGTAGTATAGCCCAGATTCATATGAAGGAGGTCGTTCTAATACCTTTTTTCAGTTTCTTCATCGTTTGTAATGAGCAGGTATTTCTTACCATACTCTTATTCAGTCTCTACGTGGAGACCGATAGTGCAAATATCTTCGAAGCTTAAGAGAGTTCTAGTCGATTCTAGGTACAACAAGGCTTCTTCAATGACCAATATTGTGCCCATCGGGAGTATAATTGTGGCTCTTCCTGAGCATATTATACAAGTATCGCTGCCAGCGATTGTCGTAAGACTACCAACATTCTTATTGATCGGCTGGAAAATTTTTGTCTCTCTTAAGATGGTATTTGTTGTGCCACTATCTGCTAAGCACACTTCCTCCATAGGGCACCATACACATTTTGATATATAAAGTATTTATTAATATAGGGTAGGAAGCAATCCACACACATAAATAAAATACTTCAAAAATATAATATAACTTGCTATTATTAATACAGGAAAAAGTCTTGTAGGACTCATCATAAGAATTTATTACTTTGCTCTCCTAGAGCTTACAACCATTATTAAAAAATTCAATATTCTATCTCTGCAAATGACTATAAACTCTAAGTGCAATGTGTGCCCTAGATCGAATCAGCGAAGTATGAAGAAACTTCTGCCTAAATCTGCTCTATGTCCATCTTCTCTTCTTCGGCAACTACAGCTGTTGCCGATGTGATATCTAAAGAAGGTGTGATGGGGCTGCTATTGGGCTGTCCACATCTATGGGTGCAACCCATGACTACGGATCCTCTAAGCCTGCAATGGTAAGGATGGTCTCATGTTGTCCTTTGCCCTTCTTCTTAGACTTGAAAGCATCAATCACGTGCTGCGACTCACAGCAAACATGTGACCAATATCCCCAAGTGCCACATGTGTAGCAACTTTGGTCCTACTGACCATAGGACTACTCTTCGCGCTTCTTTTGTCCGGCCTTCTTGTCTTGAGCATTTTGCTTGGTCTTGCGACCCATGACTTTACCCTTCTTGTCTCTTTTCTTTGAGTGAGGCTTTCCCACCTTGTAGCTGTGTGCATTGACTTCATGGTCAATAGTGATACTAGGCGGCTGTGAGATGTAGTTCTTTCTGAGAACGTCATCTTGAGTTTTCCGCAACTTGCATGATGTTAATTAGTTCTACATACTGCTTGTAGCCGTCCTTATGATAGTTGTGTGCGGATTGCACTACGTTTGGGTGAAAGGTAGAGAGAGTTTTCTCGATCTTCTGCTCATCCGTGGTTATCTTACCACATAGTTGAAGACTTGTATAAATTCTATACAATGCAGAATTGTACTCCCCTACGGTCTTGTAGTCAGCAAAACATAGTCGGTTCCATTCCTGCTCTGCCCGAAGAAGAATGATGTACTTCAGCTTCTCGAACCGCTTCTTCAGTGCGGTCTATAAAGCTAGTTTGTTCTTTCCCACCATATACTCATTCTTGAGCGTTAAGCAGAGACGGTGTCTGAGAAAATGAAGTGCTTGATCATTCTCCTCAACAGTTAGAGTGGCATCCTTCAAGGTGCCAAGTTCAATAGTAGAACAAAGCTTCTTAACTCCAAGTACTATTTTGACATCTGATGCCCAAGTCAGGTAATTGTGGGCATGCTGGGCCAGCTCTTCGAACTCACGGTTTGTAATGTCAGTCATCTGCATATTCATACAAAGATTTCATAAGATTACTACTGGTGATTTGTATAAAATGGTTACCAAAGTTCTCATAATGTTCCCGTATTTTTCTATGCATTTTTCATAATTTACTGCTATTTTTAGTGATTAAAAGTAATATAAACAATAAAAAAAAAATCAAAAACAGTAAATACAATAAATAAATTACATAGAAAGAATAATAACAAAGTTAAACATGCTTCAAAAGTTCAAAATTATTCAAAAATTGAATTATCGGTGCCCTTTTCTGCTGGAAAAAGAAATATCGGTGAATTCTGCAATTTTCAGGAGTTAAAACGCGAAATTTCAGTTCTGAGAAAAAAAATTCGTGTAATTTTCAGAAATTCAGAGGGCCTTTTTGTAAAACTGGAATTTTTCATTTTCTTTTCCCATTTTTTCTTTTTCTGCCAGCCAATGTTTCAAAAGGCCTTTTGGCCCATTCGGCCTGTGTAGCCCATTAAAAGGCGTTGGGGGGCAGGGTTAGGTTTTCCTTAACCCTGTTCTCCCGAGTGGTGGTGGCTTCATAACACAGGGAGGCGGGACTGTGAGCGGCCTGCGGTGAGTGCGGGAGACCGAAATGGTGCGACGTTAGGGCGGCCAGGTGAGGCAGCGGCGCCGTGGCCGTGCAGGGCCAGCACGGTGGTCGTATATGACCACGACCAGCGGCGCTATAGTCGTACGGGACCAACGGTGGTCATACGGGACAACGCGAGGTGGTGGCGCGCCCATGTGGCACTAGTGCTCGTGCGGCACCGGTGCTTTCCCCCTCCGCCCTTTTTTCTTTGTGCTTCGGGCAGCGCTGCGACTCCCGGCTGGTGATGGCCCGTGCGGGGGTGGCACCGGCCGGCGGAGGCCGACGACAAGTCGGCGGCGGCACGGCCGTACAGGGCCCTCAGTCGTCCCTTTTTTTGTTTGTTTACTATTCACCTGAGTATGCACTATTCACACAATTGTCGTTCGAACAATTACCGATCGGCTTGGCCGGTGACTTCAAGTTGGCTCGCGGTAGATTAGAACGTATTTGCAATCCACAGTGCAATCATCATATACTCTTTCATGCAATCTACCGATCGGCATCGTGCCAGCGACTTCAAGTCGGCTCGCGGTAGATTAGAGCGGATTTGCATTGTGGAAAAAAAAACTAATCTAGAAAGCTAAATTAGCCAAATTTAAAGCGATCTAGAAAAAACGATTCAATCTACGAGCGTCGTTCTTCGAAGGTTACCTTTCGATCCGAGGAGAGTCGATCATGCTGATGAAGTGTTGAGGAACCGTAACTGGCGAGTCCAGTTCGAGTGATTACCTCGTAGACAAACTCAGAATTGTAAGAACAATATAAGAACACAAGAGCACAATAATAGATTGAATACATATATATATATATATATATATATATATATATATATATATATATATATAAGGAGACTTCTGGCTTCTCTTTATTGTTCTTCTGAAAATTATAGTAAAATAGTTGGGATCTCATCTCCTTTATATAGGCTACTAGATGGATAAGAAACCCACCTCGGGCCAGGACTCCCGGCCAGAGTCCGGTTTCTTAACAAAACAAAACCCACAAATCCAGTCAAGATGGCCACGCAAATTCCTGATTTTCCATCTTATTTGATCTGATGTTTTCACTGCCAAGGGAATATAGTTGCTACGCCACCACTATCGTTGCTCAACCAGCGCTTCACCCGACCGAGTGTGCCCCTCGGCTCCGCCCCGCGCCACACGCTCAGCTCCGACGCCTTTGTCCTCGTCTTGCACCCGACCGAGTTTTCAGTATTTTTCTGCCAGAAAAAAGTTAATTGGGAAAGCAATCAGGCAGGTTGATCAGTTTCCCAGTCTGTAACTTAATTAAGAAACAAGATAGATGCGGAGAAACTCTCTCATGAAAAAGCTGAAGAAAATAAACCTGTGGTTGTACACCTTCGTGCATCCCAGCTATCAGAGCTGCATGAAATTCAGAACTCAAACCATTTCGCTCTGATGGGCAAAGGAGTGTCTGATCACAACATATAGCTTCCAAATTTAATAAATGCTCCTGAGTGTGTAACTTACTGGGCGAAGAAATACAACGTAGCAACAGTAACTTCAGATCTCAGGCTGGATGGATAAGAACCTTATGCTTCTTGGGCTCCATCTCCTAATCAGGGGCTAGTTGTGCCACCGAATTGACTCGATACCGGTGGAGGGTGGGCTCCAGCCCACCTAAGCCCACTCGCTGGATTCTTCATTGATTACAAGAAAAATGACAAGCGCACACACCACCACACATGCATACTACACATACGCAAGTGTGCCTCTTTAGCACATACTTAGAAAGACGGAAGACAGGTATAAATCCGCGATCTTACAGAGTTTCTACTGAAGCACACTCGTGTGTGTAAAGATGAATACGAAGATTTGAACTCTGGTGAGTAGAGTCGTACACCCACAACTCCACCGTCCCACCAAGATACGGTTCCATATAACTCTTGAGTTGTATTGAGTGGAGCTTATTTGGGCAAGATCATTGGTGTTTACAGGGCCAGCAATGGTGGGCAGATTGGTTCTTACACAAAATGATGAGCAGATCGGGTCCCAATCGTCTTCAACCGGCAACAACCTGGTTATCATTTTGAAAACAAAAGCCTGATTTGACTAGGACCAGTACAAGCTATCACTGCATTGACCAATCCCTAATTTAGGACAATTCTCAATCATATGTTGGTCTAAAATTGTCCCAGGCCTTGTTTACGGTGCATGTGAGGAGCTTGTTGAAAAAATTGCGAGGAAGGAGCTAGCTTGTAATCTTTATGTAATGAATTTTACATTTTTTTTATGTGTTCCATATGTGAGTCTAGGTACATATAGTATAGTGTTTGGACAGGTACATGGCTTCTCCTCTGATTTAATCATTTTACCAGGTACATGCACCTAAGGCGGATAAAAACTCTAAATTCTCTCACAAGATAATTTGCCACCTCAATTCTCAATTTCTCCTGCTGGGCAATCTGAACCGTTCACTCAAATTGGACGGTGGAAACAGGGTATGGGCGAAGCCATGTCTTTTCTTTTTTTTATTTATTTTTCATTGAAAGGGTCCGATCTGGCGTGGACACACAGTGTACCCCCTAGTATCCTTAGCCCAACTGCGTTCAGGTAAACTACCGTTGGCCAGTAACTCGACGTTTGGCAAGCCACAAGCAGGTGAGTAGGTTCCATTAGCATCTCCTAAATGTTGATCCCGGTCCGCCACACGATATTGTGATAGTAAGAGCAATATGGTCTCTTTTTTTTCTGAAAGTTATGGTATCTTTCTTTTCTACAAGGATTCGTTTGGTGTGCTCAAAACAGCCCAATCCATATGGAGAACTAGGATCCGCATGACTGGAGTTGGAATCTCAGCATTCCCAAGTATTTAGACGAAGCCTCAGGATGTTTTTTTTTCTTTCGATGGGGAGCCTCAGGATGTTGTCGTAGAAAGCAACATTTTCATCTTGAAAAGTAAAGAAAAGAAATTAAGCAAAACTTCTCCGATCTAGTCTTGAGGTGGCAAGTTAAAAACACACCTAAAGTCTGAAGAGCTGACAAATGATGAAAGCAAAAGACCAGTGAATATCTTGATCTGCATCCACTTACCCTGATCTTGTTATTCTTCCTATCTTGCCCGTTGTTAAACCAGCTCATGTAAGATCAAAATAAGGCATGTAGGTATACAAGTCATAGATCAAGTGGCAAGTGCCATTGCATCTCATATATTTGGTATTTGATACTACAGAAGAATCAATAGCATTTATTCAGGATTTAAAAGGCAGCCCAGATATGGTGTTGAAGCACTAGCATGATTGTTCAATACACAATAATACTGAGGAACAACAAATTACTGAGAGATTGCTGGCCAGAGCTATGCTCACAGCAGCACTACTTAACCTGTCTTTCCAGACCCGTCTGAAGTAACAAAAACCCTCACATTCTCTTAAAGAATGAAGTTAAAATTTGGAAAATAAATATTGCATCTAATAACAACATACCAACATGGTTACAAGAGAGCCATTAAGAACAAAATGGAACGTATCTGCTTGGGACTCTCATAGTAGGAAAACACGCTTTAAATTAAACAAAACAAGAAACAAGTTCATTCCAATTTATTTACACGTGATAACAACTAACTATGAAACTAGTGTCAAATCAGGAAGATGAATAATCTGTCTGTTTGCATAGTCCTATCCTACCAAATCTGACATAGGTCCCAGCCATAGAAATCTGACACCCAACACCAGAGAACTTTCACATCTCTTCCTTCATTCCACGGTATCTAATATACGCTTACACACACACACCCCTCTGTCGATGCCAAGATCATAACAGCATCACATTTCCATAAAGCCAATGGTTAACTATTTTGTGCAACAAAGATCTCATGAAATTTAATTGTGGTACCAGGCGAATATCCCTTGCATAAACATCAGCATGTGCATGCAACCTCATAATTCCTTGTTTGTAGGGCTCCTACCGCAGTATGGCAAAACCATCCTCGATGCGGAGCATATTTGGAACCATGCAACCATTCCAGTTATATCATGGTACCAGGCGACCATCCCTTGCGAATAAACATCAACATTTACATGAAATCCCCTCATTATTCCTTATTTGTATGGCTCCTCCCTCATCATCTTTGGAACCAAGCAACCATTCCAGTTATATCATGCTTTCAGTTCTCTCTGGAGAAGTGTATGATGAACACGTGAACAATGCGCTGAATCTCCATCTGTAGGGGGCAGATGTTGTTTACTTCACAAGATGCATGTTTCCGATACCAAGTTGGAACATCTCAAAAAACACCAAGCTGAATAACAGGACAGCCATCACACCATTTACATGACCAAGGAACACATAGATTGCAATTTGAGTCAACATAACTCATGATGTCAAATCCAGTTCAGCAAGCGACGCGTGATCATACGGTTCCACCACTCACCGTGTTCTTCATAAGAAACCATGCAGAAATGATTCAAATGTTGGCAGTCAGCGGATGAACCTCCCAGTATACCTAAATCATACCTTCATGTAGGCACATATAGGGAAAATACTACCAGAAAGACAAGCAGATGATTCAACACACCAGCAAAATTAACCACGGCTGTCCTGCTCCATGTTCAGCAACCCATAAAGCTCAGTGTAAAGCATTCTAATGCACATAATTGCTATCCTGAGGCATCTGCATTCCCATACCCTCGCGGTTGATACTTGACACTTCACCGCCAGCTCATTCGACCAACTTGACATTTGACATTTGCTATTAACTGCCATCCATTCACATCACATGAAGTCTTCCAGTGATGCACTTCAAACTTTAACACACATATACCACATGAGTTTTGCGCATTTTATATCTTTCAAGAAAGAGTGATTGCAGTAATCTGGCAGCGTAAGTTATCAATGCTTTGGTTAAACCTCAGAATGCCTGACATTTCATAATGTTTGTGCAACAATAGAGATCTCAGGACATGGCTCAATCAACTTTCCCATCTTTAGGGCATATCTTCTGTGCTGCAGTACTCTGTGATTCTCTCCTTTTGGCTTGGATCTGACGAACACATTCAGCAACCAAAACACTAAAATTTGGGGAGATCCTGCCAGTAGGGGGTGGATTAAAGCCAACCTTCTTATAAGCTTGCGCTATGTTCTTCTGTGTTCTTTGCAAGTGAACATTGCAAAGGGACGGAACTGAAGCTTTAGAATGGGCCTGCTGCAAGCAATTTGCTTAATCTGTGCACCGCTGAAACATCATCCAGAATCTTGTTAGCATGCTAACTGTAAAGCTCATTTAATACTTAATATAAAGAGCGTAAAAGAAATGGAAAGTAATCTCAAAACTTAATTAGGTCCATTGGTGGTAAGTCAAAACTTACAAGCAGAAAAACGTAGATCAAATAGAAAACTAAAGCCAGATATCTGACATACAAAAACCAAATCAGTAGCTATTCCAGAAGCGTATTCCAAGTCCAACCTATTAGTCAAACCGAATCAGAGAAAGAACCTAGTCAAATTGGGTTTGAAACAAAAAATTCTGAATCAATAGTCGATACTAATAAACCCAGAGGACTCCCTAAGTCAGCAGCAAACATGGAGAAGACAATTTTGACAGAGAAAAACAGCTATACTTCAATGAATCTAAATATTCCAATTCCATAACAAATGTTGGAATCAACCCTTAATCTATTTCAATAGGCCAAAAGCCAATATATCATGTACAGGGTAGGTCAATACACAAAGAACACTCTAAACTATATACATATTTAACACCCCCTCAAACTCATAGTGGATCAACAACACTGAGTTTGGAGAGCTAGAAATTGTGTCGAGCTCTAGTCTGTGTCTTAGCAAAGAAATATGCTAAATGAACCTTCGAAGGCATATACTGAAGAGCAATAACTTGGTCTTGCACATGCGATCAAATGTACGAAGCATCTACTCCAATGTGCTTGATGAGCTCATGCTTATCTCGAGCAATGTTGACCGCACCAGTACTGCCGATAAGAGAAGAGTCGGTGCAGAAACTGAAACACCGAAATCCTCAAGTAACCACCGAAGATAGGTAATCTCAGCTGTCAACAACGCCATGGCTCTCAACTCAGTCTCAACACTCGAACGGAAGCGACGACCGCTTTTTGGTCTTCTAGGCAATTAGAGAGGGACCAAAGAAAAACACAATAGGCAGAAAGAGACCAGCAATCAAAATGATCGCTAGCCCAGGTCGCATCAGAGTACGCCTGAAGCTGCAGAGAGCTGAAGCGAGGAAAGAAAAGGTGACTAGTGATGGTCTCGCGAAGATATTGCAGAACACGAAGAAGGCGATTGTAGTGGAGCTGAGTGGGAGAAGAGACGAACTAACTCAGGATGTGAACTGGGCGAGAAATGTCAGGTCGAGTGATCCCAAGGTACATGAGGTTCCCGACAAGATGGTGGTAGCGAGTGGAGTCCTCAAGAGACTCACCATCAGTAGGCCAAAGGTGAACACCAAGCTCCATAAGAATATCCACCATGCGCTGATCAGCGAGAAGCGCGGGCAAGGATATCCTAACTGTACTTCTCCTAGGAGAGGTAGTAGCCCTCAAGTGTAGAAGTGACCTCAATACCAAGGAAGTAAAAGAGGACCCAAATTAAACATCAAGAACTACCCACTGAGATGCTCCTTCACAAAGTCAATGTACTGAGAGTTATCCTCAACAATGATCGTATCAACCACATAGCGGAGCATTCAACCCCGAGGAGAGGTGTTAACAAAGAGAGCAGGGTCGTGATCACTAGCGGAGCAACTGGCAACAGTGACAACAGAGGAGAAACGGTCAAACCAACAACGAAGGGCTTGTTTAAACTCATAGAGTGACGAAGGCGACAAACCATACCATTAGAGACAGAATACCTAGGGGATGGCTGCATGTAGACCTCACGCAGCTCACCATTGAGAAAGACATTCTTGACATCCAACTGAGATGGGCCACTGTTGAACAGAGGCCAGAGTAAGGAGAGTTCAAACAGTGGTTGCGTGGGCGACAGGAGCGAATGTCTCATTGTAGCCACGATCATGCTCCTGCTGAAAACCACACACCACGAGACGAGTCTGGTAGCGCTCAAGGGAACCATCCGAGTAGGTCTTGATCTTGTACACCCACTTGCACGTGATATGAGTGACGCGCAGGTAGGGCACAAGATCCCAAGTGTCAATACGCTTCAAAGCAGTAATATCCTCAAACATCACGAGTACGCAACTCAAAGGCAAAGAACCTCACTCAGAAGCTATAGGCTTAAAAAGAGTAGCGACTGCAAAGCCGTAGCGCTCAGGAGGCCTGACATTGCGATGATCATGAAGATCGTATCTGGGAGGAGGCGGAGCAAGACCCAGCAAGGACGAAGAAGAGCTGAAAACAGGGCCCCGCAAAGACGGAGGCTTAACTGGAGTAGGCCGAGAACGGCAATAGTGCAGGGGAAAGGTGAAATCTCAACAAAAAAGCCGGAAGGAAACTCTGACGTAGAGAGAACAGGTGGATCTAGAGGAGAGGGAAGTGAAGGTGATGGAAACGAAATAGAAGTGGAAAGCTGAGGGTCAGGAAAAATCAGAAAGGAGATCGACCCAACAAAAGAATCTAAACTGACAGTAGGGGAACGAGGGTAGTAAAGTTGAGACTCATCGAAGGTGGCATCCCGAGATATCCTCATCCGGCGAGCAGTAGGGTCGTAGCACTAATAACCCTAATGCTCAAGACTGTAGCCAAGAGAAACACACTCAACTGACTGAGTAGTTAGTTTGGTGCGCTCACGAGGTGGAAGGACGAAGCAGACACAGCCGAAACAGCGAAGGTGACTGCTCTAGAGCCTAACCCTATGTAACACAGACACTTCAGTTTATTGCTATATCCATGTTGGACACCATGTCCGACACGGATACGACACGGACACGTCACCGACACGTGTCGGCGACGTGACGGCCAATTAAAAAACAAATTTCAATTTTTAAAATTCCCGATACATGTCGGATACGGCTTGTACACGTATCCGACACGGCCCACCCGTGGGCATAACCCTAGCTTCCTCTCCTCTCGATGCCAATCCCCCGACCCTGTTGTTCGCACACCACCTCAGCCCCATCGCCTCCTCGCGCCCCATTGCTCGCACCACACCGCGCAGCCAGGCGTGGCCTCCTCCTTGCACGCCTCCTCCCGCCGCCTCCCCTCAGACGCCTCTCCCGCGTCGTCGGCTCGTGCGCCTCCTCCCTCTCTGGCAAACGGCCTCCCTCGCAGGCCCTCCTCCCTCTCCGGCAAACCCTATCCCTCGCACACCTTCTCCATCTCCATTGCAGAGTAAGTGATGCTCTTCACTGATTCTCTAAATGAATGTCATTCTCATTCACCGATTCACATAGTGATGCATTGATGTTGTTCGGTCTTCACCATGAGTCAAGTAGTCTATAGTCAACTAGATATTTGCAATCGTGATAGCTTGTTCTTATGTTCGTGATTGCTTGTTCTTCTTCATTCTAGAAAATTGAATTCTGAATTTCTGGTAATGGTATTCATATGAATAATTGAACATATCATGATTGACTGAAAGAAGAATAAAGAAGCGAGGGTCATCTTTTGAGGCACATATTCCGAGTTGACACTTTACATTATTTCAGTTTGATAAGCATGTAGTAAAATGAAAAATAATACACGTGTAATTTATTCTTATTATTTAAATATATATAGCTGTGTCACCGTATCGGCATTTTTCGAGAAAATGACGAATCCCCATGCTCTGTCGTGGTCGAACGATTCTATGTCCGGCATCATAGGCCTAACCGTAGAGACGCTCGGTAGGGGTAGAGCCCTAAAGAGCAAGTGGAAGGTCGCATGTTGATGAGGAAAACAGAGCGAGAGCGACCTTAGCCTAGAAGTGAAAGGGATGTAAGAGGCAAGCATGAGAAATGCAAGCTATCCTAAGTAAGTTACGATGCTTACACTTAGAGACACCGTTCTAAGCATGAGCACCCAGGCAAGAATACTGAGGAAGAGTACCCACTTAGCGAAAAAGCAACGCAAAGAAGTAGACAAGTACTCGCCATCAGAGTCGGCACGAAACACACGAATGGACGAGTCAAACTGAGAGCGAACAATAGTGACGAATATCTGGTAAATAGAGAGAACCTGACTGCGAGAGGACATGAAGTAGATCCAAGTATGACAAGAATAATCATCAATAAAGATCACATAGTATCGATGACACTCTTTCGAAGCGAATGGAGTCTGGGCCCAAATATCAGAGTGAACAAGATCAAAAGGACGAGTAGAATCAGAATCACTAAAGGGGTAGGGGAGCTACAGTTGCTTGCCAAACTTGTAACCCATGCAATGTAAAGGTGTCCCCAAAAACAGACCCAAGAACACCAGAACCTACTAGTGACGACAGATATGATCCATAGAGATAACCCAAACGATGGTGCCACTGGCGAAGGAAGCAGTAGAGGATGCAATAAGAACAGATGCAGGGTAGTGGCCGATCGGCTAACTGGAGACAACGAAGAAAGATGCAACGGTGAGCTCCCAAAGACGCGCAGAATCACGCGCCGAGGGCCGCACCAAGCAAAGTCCACGTCTGCGGTCCTAGACACAAGAGACTCAAGAACAACACAACAGTCGCGATTGGTAATCTGACCAGCCGACATAAGCTGCATAGTAAGCAGAGGAACATGAGACTGCAGGAACACGAGACTGCAGGAACACGTAAAGAAGAGGTGGAAAGGATGCCTCGGCCTACAACAGAAAGAGGCACCATCTGCAGTCTGAACAGTGGAAACAAGAGCTGTGGGACTCACAGAAGTGGGGTGGGAAGAATTTAGTGTCATGAAAGGAAGCACCAGAGTCTAAAATCCACGAAGACAAGATACCTAACAAGGGTGAAGGCGAAGGCGAAGGCAAGGAAGACTGCTGAGAAGCGAGAACGAGGCGAGCAGAACCAGAAGAGTCTGAGGACGAGCTGACACCAAGACATTGGAGTAGGGAGAGCAGCTGCTGCGATGGGCCCTGGCGAGAGGTGCCAGCTCCTGAGTAGGAGGAACCTCTAGAGCCCTTCGGGGGACGTCCACCCTGGCGACCCTGGTCCACCCTGACCAAGCTTGTGGTAGTCTTAATACCTGTGGCCGTCACCAAGGTTATTAAGTCGGCAAGTCGACACTACTCTCATAGTGACCGACTTGCCGACTAGTCGCTGACTAGTCGACAAGTACTGTTCACATGATAGTGATATGTATGTACACATGTATATATTATATACCTTGTATTGCAGTGATTGAAAAGTACATATATAGCTTGAATTAAAGAGAGGATCGATGACTTACATGTCTTGAGTGCAAACCCCTTTCGTTTGACTTGTTGAACTATGATTTGAGACCTTCATGCTACAAAGAACAAAATTAAAAAACAAGAATGAGCATAAGCATATGCTGATTGATGAAGATAAACTAAGATGAACTCATACAATATGGCAATATCTTCAAGGGAGAGCAATATAGTACCATGAATTAAGGAGAACAATACAAAGCATACAACATAACAACAAATAAATGAGCAATGGGGAAATTAAGTATCTAAAACATCAAGTTCTCAACGAAAATAGCATTTTACACGATAGTTAAGTAATACAACAACAAGGTCTCAAGTCTCAAATAGCAAAAGTAAGCATAATCATCACAATCCATCAACATGACTTAACACAAGCCTCAAATCAAATGTCATCCAACTCAATATCATCGAAATGGCTCGCGTTTCCACTCGGTTCACCACTCATGAGTAGGACTAGGTGGAGATTCGCCAAAATCATCAATGTCCTCATCATCAAGCACAAAGTTATCGCCATCACCATCATCTTCATTGTCGGGCTCCAACTCATCATTAACCAATCGATGTTGTACGAAAGCGAAGACGATGAAAGTAACCTATGACCTCACCATGAGCCCTCCTAGGAAAATTGCGACCTCAAAGTGCACTTGATGCACCAATGGCATCATCAACATGAGCCCATGTAAGATCATCGTTCCCATGATGAACTTCTTCGGCACCAATATTAACCCACTCATTGTCCCATTGAAAATCATCTAGGATCAAGGGGTTGAAATCGCGCCCTCCTTTTGCATCCTTTGAAACAGTTAGTAATCTTTCTATTGTATTGAATGTAGACCAAATCATTCAACCTCTTGTGCTCTAACCGTTTCTCTCTTGGTATGAATCTACAAATAACAAACAAAATGATTTAAGTATTAAACTATTGTCATGCACTCATACTAACGGCTCCAAAATGAACACTTGAGTAATTGAATAGTTCTGCCCATTTGGTCTTCCCACTCGATCTATGATTGCTATCACCTTCCTGAGTAGTGATAGCTTGTTTTCCAAAGAGTCATTGATCTTCTTTGCAAGATCCATGGTCATGTTAGGATAGAAATCCGACCTTCTGCGCCAAGAATCGCCTTACCGGTGGGTAGCGGGAAACGAAATCCCGTCCGGTTTTTCCGGAGTTTGAAAATTCAAATTTTAAAATTTGAATTTCGGTTGATTTTTAAGCAAATTTAAACAAAACTCAACCGGGTTTTTCCCAGAAAACCAGTAATCCGACGGCTTCGATCCTACTCACGGATTCAAATCCGAACGATATTTCGACCCTTGGCTGCGGTAACTTCTGGCATTGCCAGCTTCTCATCGCCATCGACGA
Organism: Hsuehochloa calcarea; assembly: GCA_036346395.1. Classification (NCBI taxonomy): domain Eukaryota; kingdom Viridiplantae; phylum Streptophyta; class Magnoliopsida; order Poales; family Poaceae; genus Hsuehochloa; species Hsuehochloa calcarea. The sequence goes on from CM070601.1 coordinate 44,476,630, forward strand.
TCCTTAGCACAATGATAAGTGGTTGAAACGCTCTAATGCAATTTTCCACTGCATTCCAGAATCTATTAGTAATAATTGTTTTGCACACCTTTTTGCCTACCTCTGTGCTAGACAATTTGGATATATTCCAATCATCAATAACAAAGATACATTTCAAAGATGTCCTATGTCTCCACAAGCTCTGCAAAGTGAGGAAAGCTATAGCAAATCGAGTAGCTGCAGGTCTCACAAGGTCCCTCCCACCTGTCATCTCCCTCATCTTGTCAAGAACCCTTCCATGTCTGTAGATAAATGTGGTCACACGTTTGGCTTGTACAATGCACTTCTTGAACTCTGTTATCTTCCCAGTGTCCTCCAACATGAGATCCAAGCAATGAGCTGCACAAGGGGTCCACAATAGAGTAGGAATCCTCTTCATTAGAAGTCTGCTTGCCGCCTTAAAGTTAGCACCATTATCTTTGACCACCTGAACAACATTTTCCCGGCCAATCTCATTGATCTTCGTCTCCAATAAATTTGCTAACATGTGAGTATCGACTGACTGACTGGAGGCATCAAAAGACTCCAAGAAGAAAGTCCCCTATGGACTATTGACAAGGAAATTAATCAAGTGTCATCCCCTCCTATCTGTCCAACCATCTGACATAAGTGAGCAACCAAACTGTGCCCAAGCATACTCATGTTGCATCCTCAACTTGTTAGTATTCTTTTTGGCCTTCTCAAACAAGGGTAGCCTCAAGTCATGGAAAGTAGGCGGCCTAAGCCCAGGACCATACTGCCCAATGGACTCAACCATAATCTCATAGCTTCTTTTATTGGCGGTATTGAATTGTATGCCACATTCAAAGAAGAAATCAGCAATATGTTCAGCCACTCTCCCCTTTTATTCATTGGTCCTCATAGTTTGCTCAATGGTAGCTTCACCTTTACCCTTATATCTTTCCTCAACAACCACTTCAGGTGACTTTCGAATCATAGAAGCAACTGATTTAGTTACCTTCGGTGCAACTTGCTTCAAAAGCACCAGCACCGATTGCTTCCTTTTGGTGGTAGTCCCGAAGCTTGCAGCTGTCTTAGCAGAGGAGCCTCTTGTGCTCCCTCTAGATGATGCCACTTGTGCTTGGATTTCTTGAACTTCATCACCTTCGCCTTCACCTTCACATTCACCACCATCACCTTCACCTTCATCATCTAACTCAAAGGGTTTATTTCTGACATTCTTAAACACGTACTCACGCATCTCTTTCATGATAGGTGTGGTTGTTTTTGGACATTTCTCCACATCTCCATAGCCTCTCGCTAGGTGTTGCTTCAATCTTCGTACTCCAGCATGCATTTGCTTGCCGCAGCGTATGCATTGGACGATATCTTTGTCATGTTCGGCCAAAACCCGTATTGCCATGTCAGGTCTTTTAACTTAGCCTTCCACTTAAGATCATTAGCTGGATCATAACCTTCGGTGCCCGCTGTTGGATTTAGAGTTGAAGTTGGAGTTGGAGCTGAAGATTGCTCTGCCATGATGCCTACATTTGCACAAAACAAAGAACTATCTTTTTTAATTACTATAATTCTGAGTTTACCCCTCCCACCCCCACGCCAAACCACCGCCTCGCTTCTCTTGCCCTCCCACCCCACGCCAAACCGCCTCAGCCTCTCCTCTCCCGGCCGCCAACTCCCAAAGCGCGCATGCACGCGGCCTCTCCTCCTCTGGTGCAGTCTTTGCTCCCGCTCCACCCCTACCTCCTTCAGACGCCGTCGACTCCACACAGGTCGTCCCCTGTCTCTTCCCCCTGCTTCTCTGTCAGGATGCACCGCCCAATGTCCGCTGTGTGGGGGCACCGTTCTGTCCTCACCTTCCTTCTTGTCGCCTCCCAAAGACTCTACACTCACTTGAGGTTATCATGTCTTGTCGTGCGGCCCGCCTCCTTCGCTGCCGCTTCTCATCTGGTGGTCTCCTCCCCCATGGGTTGGCCAGTCGACAACCTCCCCCGTCACCACCAACCGGCCCGATTCCCCCAACTAGATGTCTATCTCCCACCCCACGCCAAACCGCTCCGTCCACCTCTCCTCAGTCGCCGCCAACTTTGGTTGGGAGGACGACTACCCACGCGGTCAGGGCACCTTCCTTCCGGGCCGATGGCGCTGCTTCACGCTCGGCCATCGGACGCCGCGCGGCGACCACCGGCATTGTCCAAGAAGGCGCGTACTACCCGCCTCGCCGGCGACGTCCCCGACGGCGTGTGATCCCAGTAACGTGTTCACGAGGGACTTGCCGGGCTTCATGCGTGGCAAGACCGAGTCGCCGCCGCAGGTCGCCAATTATTCAGGAACAAGACGGCCAATGGTAGGCGAGCTCGTCGTCTGGCCGAGCAATAGCTCGCGGCGGCCGGAAACGACAAGATTTGCATTTGAGAGTCTGACGGGACATCACGTGCGATATTGTGGACTGAGCCACCTTGGCAGGTGGTGGGTCTGTTGAGGAGCATCAAGACTGACAACCGTGAGGGTGGAAGGGTCGCCGGCCACGCACATCACCGTGGGTGCCACCGCTGAAGTGAAGCGGCGAGGAGACCATCGCCAAGGGCACAAGAACTACTTGCTTATGCTCAACTTGCACCGGATCGATCGTGCTTTCGTTTGCCTTCAATAGCAGGTGTGAATTATGAACATTTTGGTTGCTCAATTGTGGGATTTGACCATGTTACTACTTTGGCACCACATAATGCGTAACGCCGGAGAAATTCGCATTGGCTTTGGTACCTTTGCCGATTTACAAGTTTGAATTAGGAAATATTGACATGTGAATCATCAAAGAGTATGCTTTGGGTGATGTAAGTAATGGTTAAAAAGCGAATTTTTTTGTGGGTTGGCTAATCTGATTTTGATTACAAGGTAGATGCTTCACCCTTCTGTTTGAATTTTCCACCAACTCACAGCATTTCATTGATGGCTCAAATTGTTACTGAACTCCTTGCAAGCATATTAGTCATTTTTCTTTAATTTTTTTCTCCACGGTTAAATTCATCTCTGCCTTACCAATGATGTGTTGACACAGGCATGCAGTCGGCAAGCAAGGTCTAATTACGCTTGATCTAAAATCGTCGGCTTTCAACCCAAAGGAAAAGGTATAGACAAAGTTCCCTCCAAAAGGCTCAAAATATACTACTACTCACAATTCTCGTGACTTCAGATGGAAGGATTGCTGCCCACAGGTGTTCCGGTTGGTCACCACTCCCATAATAAAGATATATATTGTACCCTTGCTCTGGTGTCATCATGCTGATCGACGTATCATTTGTTCTGAACTGAATCGCAGGACACTGCACAAGCTGTTCAAGGTGGATGCTGCTGACTATATGTTATCCCTTTGCGGAAGTGAGGCACTCCGGGAGCTCTCATCTCCTGGTAAGAGTGGAAGCTTCTTTTACCTAACAAATGATGATCGGTACTTGATAAAGACAATGAAGAAATCAGAAGTAAAGGTTTGTCCTTTGTGGTTCCTTCTGTCTCTAAACTTTCCAAGTTCATAAATAAGGCCAGAAGTTTTATTCTGAATGCAAAAACACGTTTACATTACAGATGCTTCTGAAGATGCTTCCAGCTTACTACAATCATGTCCGTGCATTTGAGAATACTATAATTACCAAATCGTTTGGTCTACATTGTGTCAAGTTAGGTTAGAGATGAATGTGACTGTATATTTCTTCTCCATCCTTAGTACTACCTTTGTTATATACATTTTTGCCAATGTTCAAAATGTGTGCCTGATCTTCTTCATCAGACATTACTCGTGTTCGTTGTCATAATGGGAAATCTATTCTGTTCTGATTATTCTATCCATAGACGTTTTGATCTAAAAGGCTCATCTCTTGGCCGTACAACTGACAAGCCACACGCTGAGATTGATCAGTATACTACCCTGAAAGACCTCGATCTGAACTTCATATTTAGATTGAAGAAGTGGTTTCAAGAGTTCCGAAGGTGCAACCATCTTTTATCTCGTATTCTTGCCTCGACCGATGCATCTGCAACTTCATTAGTTAGGTTCCAACTGTGGAAAATGGCCCTTTCATTTCTGTAATGGTGTATATACATGGGTTGTGTCACTGTAGTTGAAACTGATGTGGGGGGCTGGGGGCAGTATGCATAGAAATGCTGGAGCTCAATTAATGCAAGTGCTAATAAGGTATAATAAACGGTGTTGATTTTGAGTAAATTCCTCATCCTTTGGGATATGCAATTTCATCAATTTTCGCTCTGTTCAATTGTAGATGGTTGAAACCTTGTGAATTCCCTCTTCTATCAATGAAATCCAGTGCTGTATTTTATCAAAGAAATGACTTGTATCACTGTGGTATTAGTCTTTGATTTCATAAAGTGATCTTTGCATAGATTTGAGCAAAATTATCATCAAAGAATTTTTATGTAAACTGATAAATTTCTGGATGTTAACTATTTATGGTACATGTAATGACAAGAGATTGAGTAGTAAAAGTGAGGATTTTTTTCCTCCTTTTGATAGGCCTAGAGTGGTAAAGGGAAAGGTAGGTTGAGAACCAAATATTAGGAGCAGCCTGGCGTGTTTTAAAATTCCAATGGTATACTATTCAGTCATAACATAACTGGGTTAAACATTGACACAATTTAGCATTTGTGGTATTATTTATTTAAGATCTGTTGCTACGCACGGGCACCCTACTAGTAGTTCATAAATCACAGTTCACAATCACACGAAATCACAAAAATCACAAACTACATAACAATCGGCCGAACCTCTCTCCGATCGATTTCTCTTTTACCTCCTACGATTTCTTTTTCTTGGCGCCAACCTCCTTCCTGCTTGGCTCAATCTACTGGCCGATTCCTTTTCCCCTCATTCTCTCCGCCTTCGACCTCCATCGCCTCTCCTCTCTAATCGGCCGAAGCCGCCTCGGCCTCCGACGTCCCTCAGCTCAGCTTTCTCCTCTCCTCAGCTCTCTCCTCTCCTCTCCCTCGGTCTCTCCCTCGATCCCTCCCTTACAACCGACCTCGGCGGCTCCCACCTCTCCTCGGCGACTCGGCTCCTCGGTCCTCTCCTCTCCAACGGTCCAGCCACCGACCGAGGCACCGAGCTCCCTCGCGGTCCCTCCCTTACCCCAGACAGTGCGCCGGCCGCCGACCACCGAACTCCCATACTCCAGCGGAACAGAGAGGAAGAGGACCCGAGGAAAGGAGCATACCTGGACCGCTGGGTGACGGGAGCGACGGGAGCTACGGCCACGACTGCGCGGAGGGAGGATGAAGGCCGAAGACCGGATCTAGAGATCTGCGGCGTCTGTGCCTCTACGAGCTCACACATGAGGCGAAGACCGGCGTCGCGGAGGAGGACGAAGGCCACCCACAAGGAGCTAGCTCGAGGGGCGAGGACGCTAGCGTGAAGCCCTGATGATGCGGGGCTGAGCCAAGCGACGCAGACGGCGGAGACCCGATGGAGCTGCGCCTCTCCGAACTCGAGGGTGAGTACTGACTACTAAGCTCGTTTGCCCTAACTCCCTCCCGCACTCTCTCTCTTCCTCTTGCCACTACCTCGACAATGGACCCACATCCCGCCGCTCGACTTGCCTCCGATCGGTCGACTAGTCGACCCAAGAAGTCGACGACTAGCCGATCACCGCCAAACTTGCTTGCGCCGAAGTCGAGTCGACGACTCAACTCGACCGTCTCTCCGCGACTTGTCGACTAGTCGACGACTTGATAAGCATTGCCGTCACACTGGCAGTAGGTGCATTGGAGACCCGCAGTAGAGACAACAACCACTAGTGCCGCTGGAGCTGGAGTAACCAAGGTCGATGCTGAAGAAGTAGGCGTTGAAGCAAACAAGACAACCTGTATCTGAACCACGCCACGATGACGAGTCTCCAAAGACACGCAGGTGGCGAGTAAGGAGATGAGCACGCACGGTCTAAAAAATCAGGCTGAAGACGCGTCAGGAAGTCGTAGAGACAGTGACTCTCCTGGTGAGCGCGGAGCTGCAAACAACAGGAACAGGTCCGACAGACGTCCTACCCCAGAAAGTCGAGCTGACGCCGCACCTCAGATATCTGCTGGTAGAAGTTGTCCACAATGTCATCGAGCCGCTGAAGGGAGTGCACCTGGTGCACGATTGAGAGGTACATAGCATCACTCGTCGGTTGGTAGTGAGCTTGGAGACGCTCCCACATCAGCTGAGTCAGTTGGCAGCTCCACCACATCCATGGAGATGGCCACGGGCATGCTTCCCACCAGGATGGCGGTAGCACAAGCTTCGGTGTCCTGCCATTTCTCGTAGGCGTGTAGCAAAGCTCCAAGGCCGCTTTTAGTGCAAAGACACGCCTCGCGAGCACCATGATCCGCACTCAAGAGGGAAGAGCAGCGAATCGGGCGACATAGGGCGAGGCGACCAAGGGTGCTCGCCAGTGAGATGACCCAATAGGCACTAGCTGTTGAGGTGAATCCTCAGGAAAACAGCCTACTCTCGGAAATTCGTCCCGTCGAACCAAACCGACGGGAGCTGGATGGTAAAAGAGCCGCCAACGGAAATCATCGATGTAGATGCGAGCTCGGCAAAGAAGCACTGATAGCCAGCAGAGCAATGACGGCGGTGCAGACCGACCGGCGCCTGGCGGGAGCTTAGCGGTGGTCGGCGGCCGAGGAGGGCTCGGGGCCGGTGCTCAGCGGCAGAGCCGATAGCCAGGGTGCAGAGCAGAGGCCAACCATGGGGTGGCGGTTACTCTTGCAAGAGTCCGCACGCCGCAGGCGGATCCGGATGGCGGGCGACTACAGGCCGGTACATCCGATCAAGGGCGTAGCAAGCACGCGCGCGACAAAGCGGCCGATCCGGCATGGCGGCCAAGTGCACCGAAGCTTTATGACACCTCAGGGAGATGAGAAGCGCCGTTACCGTGGGTCGCCGGGGCTCGTGGAGCGTGACGCGACCAAGCAGAGAAAACAGAGGAAGTTGACGCACCGCGATCCGATGCGCGGCGCGTCGATCTGTCCCTATGTGCACTGCGGGCCGACGACGGCAGATCCAGCTTGGTCCAGGTGGCGGCGCAAGATCGAGCATGTGGACAAAGCCCAAATAAGTGGATGGATCGGGCAAGCACAAAGCAGGGACAATGCCCCAAACCATAAAATGTTTGTACAACTTCCACCAAATTTTCTAATTATTCAAAACTTCATCAAACCAAACATAACCGTACAGTTTGCATTATTGCACTTTGCTACAGGAGCAAGAATTAACAGATGATTCAAAAGGCAATGCAGATAATATCAATCACAATAAACCTAGAGAATCACATGTTGCTTTCAGAATCGAATCAAACATTTTCCTTGTCTCTGTGTTACACCAGGATGCCCAGGATTGGGTAAGATTTGACAGGGAACTTCTGCTTTCAGAAATAATTATATGAGTTTTTTTTGTATGGTTGGGCTTTTCCAGATTTGATCTTGTTCCCTCTATATTAGATAAGATATGACGCAACAAAGAATGTTACACACTAAGCACCGGACAAATCAAATGTTGCCAAGAAAGAATAAGCTAACACTGAATTCGATCATTTGCCTTTAGTTTTTGCTCCTAATTAATAAGACAAGGGCACTCCTTTCAACCATCCGCTAACATACAATAAGGACCCACTCAATCGGACAGGCATTTAAAAAGTTTTTCAACCATCCTATACCGTAGTACTCCCTCCCATCACAAATACATATCGTTTTGGGAAACGTGCAGTCAAACTTTCAAAACTTTCACTATCAATATCTTTTTAAATATTTATATTGGATACATGAAAATAATATGTATATATTTGTATCGAAAGGTATTTTCATAATATTATAATTTTGTAGGGTGTTCTAACTATATTACAGTAGAAATTAATGGTCAAAGATGTGTAAAATTAGGCTTTCATCCTTATTTGAGAAAATATCAATCTATTGCACAACCAAGGTTCAAGAAAGCGCTAGGCGTTAGTCGGGCGATAGCCTGGCGCCGGGCGCCTAGGCGGCGTCTAGACGGAGTCGGCAATGTAGTAACCATTGGTCTCTCAAACACATAGCAAATAGCCACATAGTTTGCTACATAAGATCGTTGCTCAATAACGTAAAAGAAACAAAAAAGATAGCAAATAGCCACATAGTTTGCTACATAAGATCCTTGCTCAATAACATAAAAGAAACAAAAAAGAGAGAAGATGAAGCCACGGGCAGGTCATGGCCGGCACAAGAAGCCCACCACGCTCCTATGAAAATCTCCTGCCCTAAGCTTCTCACATTTCATTGCTTCCTTCCAACTCCTGTCCGATCGCGTCGCCTCCTGGCCCCAAATCCTCCTCTCCCACCGCACCACCGCTCTCGCCCTTCCCATTGTGCCGCCACCTCCCTCTTCTCACTGCGCCACTCCCTCCCTACTCAATGACGGTAGTGATGGCGATGACAACAACGACGACCGCGATGGCGACACGACAACGGCTGCTCTAGCGACGACGACGATAGCACGAACGACCGGCGAGTAGCGGTAGCGGTGGCGGCAATGACAAGAATGAGCAATGGCGGCGGCGACAAAGAATGAGCAATGCAGCGACTCACCAAAGCGGCGGTGGCAATGACGATAGTAGCTACGAGTAGCAACCTCGACCACGGATAGGTTAGCTCGATCCTCTATCTTCATCATCCACCTATTCGTGATATGCCCTAGAGGCAATCATAGAGATGATTGTATCACGTCTATGTTTATGTGTTATTGAATAAGTGTTATTCTGTTCCTTAAATGAATCATCAGTTATAAAGATTATAGAGTATGTAACTTGTTGGTGAAGCTCTTTTTACTTATGATGATGTCGTTCTAAATGTATCCCTGGTCGGATGTCACTATTCGGAACACTAGTGACTCTATCGACCGGCACATGTATTGATTGATGACCATGTTTCACCGGCCATGAATATAGGAATATTGAATCAATAATGTAAACACATGTTGGAGAACACTGTGTTAGATTCACCCACTTTGAGACACTACTGAGATTATTATGCTTTCATATATCATCAGTTGGTCTCAAGCAATAATGATGTATAATTATAAGACCTGAGATCAGCATGGTTTCCTACATGTGTAAGAGTATACTTTGGGGTTGTCAAACGCTACTCCGTAACTGAGTAGTCATAAAGGTAGCTTTCGATTATGCTATGAAACATGTGGAGGAATGTGATTGGTCGAATATGAGATTTGTCCCTCCTAACATAACAGGAGAGATCTCTGGGCCCTCGATGTAGTCGGATAAGGAAAGTGCATGGTCACGCCACTGGTGGTCGAAAAGTTCGACCACATGAAGTTATCCGGCACTTGATCGAGAAAGTATTAAACAATCTATGGATGACACATCTCACCTGAAGTTCCAACCAGATACCGTGAGGCAAAGGGGGAATACATGAGTAGGTCTTTTAGTTCGATCAGATACGGACTAGTCGTATGGAGATACGAGCTGGTCGAACATCATCACTAGGTGGTCGAAACCTAGTCGTAAGGAGTTACGAACTGGTTGAGACCAAATATGACCTGATCGTATAGAGATACGAGCTGGTCGTAGTCTGGTGGAAACCTGGTCGTAAGGTGTTACGAATCGTCAAGACTATATACGATCCGTCGATAGAGATACGAGCCGGTCGCTTCAGGATAAGGACTTAGTCGTAGATCATATTGCATTAAGGTTCGTCCGATATAATTCGTGTGTATTCGTCGGTCGTTATGTCCTGCTAGGTGCCGCTGACGACTCGTGATCGGAAAGGAGTTTCCAAGTCACAACCGATTACGCATGAACCTACAGGGTCACACTTAATGGGTTAGCACAAATCAGTACGGATACGATTCGTCAAATGTGTTCGGATAAGATCCGTCACGGGTACTATTTAAGGAAATGCTTAAGGTCAAGGGATGATTCACGTAATGCATAAGACGCACAAAAGTCATGAGTTGAGTTGTTCCTCCAAACCCTAGCCGCCATCTTCTTGAGAGCCCCATCAGACGAGTTGGTGCTAGCACACCAGCGTACGATTGTTCCTGCCCTGGATGTGTGGATACTATAGAGGCGCTACTACGGTTGCTGTTGCGCTCGAGGACGATCCGTAACATTGCAAGGAAAGCGATCGGTTGTTGGAGACGATCGACGACGACTACGCTGATGATCGACTCGTTGAACGATCAACTACGCCGACGATTGACTACGACTCACTACATCAACGCGCTTCGCTGGACCAAATCGCTTCTAATTCTTCTTCCGCCGCATTGCGCGTCTCGCGGTAATGATCCGTGATCTTTGGCTTGTCCGCATCCTCGTTTACGTAGTAGATTTTTGAATTGTCACTAGCTTAGCCTACCCGTATCCCTTCACCACCTCCCCTCTATCCCTCCTAGACTCCTAGTCGCCCGTCCAGGCTGGTCGTAGGCTGGTCGAACATGATCACTAAGTGGTCAAAATATGATCGTAAGGAGTTACAAACTGGTTGAGACCAAATATGACCTGGTCATATAGAGATACGAGCTGGTCGTAGTTTGGTGGAAACCATGTCGTAAGGTGTTACAAACTAGTCGAGACTATATACAATCTGGTCGTTAGTCATAAGGACCTGGTTGTAGATCATATTGCATTAAGGTTCGCCCGATATAATTCGTGTGTATTCGGGAATCGTTATCCTGCTAGATGCCGCTGACGACTCGTGATCAGAAAGGAGTTTCCGAGTCACAACCGATTACACATGAACCTACAGGGTCACACACTTAACGGGTTGGAACAAACCAGTACGGCTATGATTCGTCAAACGTGTACGAATAGGATCCGTCACGGGCACTATTTAAGATCCTTAAGGCTGTTGGGATGATTCACGTAACAGACAAGACGCACGAAAGTCGTGAGTTGAGTTGTTCATCCGAAACCCTAACCGCCATCTTCTTCAGAGCCCTACCGTATGAGTTGGTGCTAGCACACCGGCGTACGGTTGTTCCTGCCCTGGACGTGTGGATACCGTAGAGGTGCTACTGCGGTTGCTGTTGTGCTCGAGGACGATCCGCGACGTTGCAAGGAAAGCGATCGGTTGCTGGAGGAGACGATCAGCGACGACTACGCTGGACGATCGACTATGTTGAATGATCAACTATGTCGGACGATCGACTACGACCACTACATCGACGCGCTCTTCGTTGGACCAGGCTGTTCCAACTCTTCTTCCACGCATTGCGCGTCTCCGCGGTAACGATCTATGATCTCTTGCTTGCCCGCATCCTAGTTTACGTGGTAGATTTTTGAATTGCCGGCCAGCGTAGCCTACTCGTATCCCTTCAAAGGGTATCGAGCCATCCTACATAGTTTTTGATTTAGATCGATCGCATATATCGATATGTGGCGAGTAGATTGGATCTATTACTGGTCGGGTTTGGTAACCTAGATCAATTCACGTGGATGGAACGGTTCGTACATGGGTCGATGAGATCGATCAGTGTTCGGCGATAGTAGATGGGTTTATGAGCTAAAAGGACCAGATGATTTACTCGACTTGTTTTCGACTACCTTGCATGATATTCCTACCGGTCGGAATTCCGCCATCGGATTATGCCGTAGTGCATGGTCGTATCAAGGCAGTGATCATATTTGTTCGAAATATGGTTAAAATGATTAATCCGATAATTTCCAATGCTCGGTTACGTGAATAAGATTCATGTCCCAAAAAAGGTTTATGAGAGCGCCGCTCTTCAACCTCGCTAGCTAACCTATTAGCGGACCACGTAATAGTCATAGCTGCGTTATATAGTATTATGTGTTCATGTCACCTGATAGAATTGGATTCTATACATAACTCGTTTTTGCAGGGATTGATGTGAATAGTATGGTCCATTGTGTATATGATACATGAATGGATTTCTCATGGCCTGTGTGTCATGCTGTGAGATAACCATCGAGCTACATACTCTTGTATAACGGTCTACATATCGACATGTGATGCTTGATATTCTCGTCTGTAATTTATTACTAGCTTTTAGGAGTAATTGCTTAGTAGATGAATGTGGTCAGAGACTTCAAGCATGATGGTCGAAGGATAGGAAGCATGGTGATGGAGATCGTCTTGACAAGGGTCATACTATTTCACAATTTAATTTGATTATCTGTGGATGTTTATTCCTGTCATGCTATTTGATCATGTTTTTCGTTAAATGTTTTACATGGTAGAATAGTATCCCTCAAGAAAAATTAAGTTAATTTAATGCATTTCCAATTGTTGTGCCCGTCACGATTTTAATAGTTAATTGGTATGTCTACCAAAGTAGAGTGTCATTGACTATCTTAATAAGATGGGGTGGGTGTGGATGCCCACATGCATAGTGTTGGTTTAACTTGACAAGGCTACCAAAAGGGTTTTGGGCCTTGGGGCATAGTACTGTTGGTTGCCGGGGCATAGAGATGTCGCCCAACAGACAAGAGTCATATGTGATATGATTGGCGAGAGGTTGCCTATCTAAAATCATTAGCTTTCTAGCAATGATGCCAAAGCTCACTAGGACTCAATGATTTTTTGGATCTTGAACTCACTATATGATATTTGATGGAAACATGGTATAGAACATATAGTGGGAGTATCTTTATTGACTGTTGATGATTAAGTTCGACTGTATGGATCTGTCGATAGTAATACGAATCGCATCCGATCGATCGTATAGTGATACGACTGCATCCGAGTCCGCACTAGTTCGTATGATGATACGATCGATCCGCACTAGTCGACAGAGATACGAAATGGTCGTAGACCGGTCGAACACAACCACCAACATGAGTGTCTAATAAGATATAAATAAACATATTGATGAATCTTTGCATATATTTCGCTGTAGATCATGACACTTACTACTTCTTCGCACCTACCTTTAACTTGTGATCTATTCTTAAGAAAGAAAAACTGAATGGTACAAACTTCATTAACTGGTTTCGTAATTTGAGAATTATTCTCAAACAAGAAAAGAATGAATATATTCTAGAGGGTCCCTATCCCGAGGAACCGAGTGCCGATGCTCCTCGTGTTGATAAGAATACTTACGGGAAGTATTGCAATGACGCAGTCGATGTGCACTGCCTAATGCTTGTGATTATGAACTCGAGCTTCAGAAGCAATACGAGACTGCAGACGCTTACAATATGATTGTAGGTCTGAAGTGTATGTTTCGTAATCGTTTAGGTAGAGGTTTAACACCTCTAAGGCATTGTTTTCTTGTAGACTGTCAGAAGGTAACCCGATTAGTCCTCATGTGATCAAAATGATTGGTCACATAGAGAGCTTGGAAAAGCTTGGTTTTCCTCTTAACCAAGAGTTGGCTACTGATGCGATTCTTCAATCGCTCCCTACGAGTTTTGAGCCTGTCATATTGAATTTTCATATGAATGATATGGAGAAATTAATGACCGAGTTGCATGGCATGCTTAAAGGTGTTGGGGCAATGGGGCGAGCATCAAGAAAAGTTCTAATCATGTGATAATGGTTCAAAAGATTACTAGCTTCAAGAAGAATGATATGTCAAAGGGAAAGAGAAAAGACAAAGAAAAGACTCGAGATGAGATCGAGAGTCTCAAGGCTAAGCTTGAGAAGCTCAAGCTAGGTCCTAAGCCTGAATTAGAATGTTACCATTGTCATGAGACTGAATATTGGAAGAGAAACTGCAAGTAATTAGCAGAGATGCAAAAAAATAAGGGAAGTAAGACTTCCAGTTCATGTATAAATGTTATAGAAATTAATCTTGCATCTTCTTCGACAAGTTCTTGGGTATTTGATACCAGATCGGTTGCTCATATATGCAATTCGATGCAGGAACTGGTAAGTAGAAGTTTGGCAAGAGGAGATGTTTATCTTTACATGGGCAATGAAGCAAGAGTTGCTGCATTAGTCATTGACACTTTATCATTAGCTTTACCGTCAGGATTAGTTATGTAACTGAATAATTGTTATTATACTCCTGCCTTAAGCAAAAATATTATTTATGCTTCATGTTTAAGAGTATAAGGTTATGAGTTTGGAATAAAGAACAATTATTGTTTAATTTATTTTGAAGATATGCTTTATGATCATGCTCCATTAGTGAATGGATTGTATGTTTTGAATCTTAAGAATGAGCTCATCTATAACATAAATGCTAAGAGACTTCGATCTAATAATTTGAATTCCACTTTTATTTGGCATTGTCGTCTAGATCATATAAATGAGAAGCGCATGTTTTAGCTCCATAAAGATAGTCTTCTAAGCTCATTTGGTTTTGAATCATTTGAAATATGTGAATCTTGTTTACTTGACAAGATGACGAAGGCGCCTTCACAACTAGAGATAAGAGGGCAAGTGACCTATTAGCCCATGTACATACAGATGTATGTGATCCAATGAGCACTTCGGCCAGAGGTGGTTTTTAGTACTTCGTAACATTTATTGATGATTTCAGTAGATATGATTATGTCTACTTGATGAGATACAAGTCAAAATCTTTTGAAAAGTTCAAAGAATTTCAGAATGAAGTGCATAATCAACTCCTAAGAAGACAATCAAATGTCTACGATCCGATCGTGAGGTGAATATTTGAGCCATGAATTTGGTGATCATCTAAAGAAATGTGAAATTGTTCCACAACTTACTCCGCTCGGGACGCCTCAATGGAATGGGGTGTCCGAACGACTAACCAACATTGTTGGATATAGTTCGCCAATAATGAGTCAATCTGATTTTCCATTGCAATTCTAGGGATACGCTCTAGAAACAGCTGCTTTCACTTTAAAAGGGGTTCCATCAAAAACTGTAGAGAAGACACCATATGGGATATGGATCGAGAAGAGTCCTGGATTGTCTTTTCTCAAGGTATAGGGTTGTGAAGTATATATCAAACGTTTGACGTCTGATAAACTCACCCCCAAGTCCGATAAGTGCTTCTTTGTGGGATATCCTAAGGAAACTAACGGATATTTTTATAATCGGGTTGATAACAAAGTGTTTCTTACCCAAGATGGTGTCTTCTTAGAGAAAGAGTTTCTTTCCAAAAGAGTCAGTGGGAGCAAGGTGCAACTCGAAGAAATTCGGGAACCATCTGAAAATGTTTCAAGTCCTACTGAAATTCTACAGGATGAACAAGATGTTGAACTCGCAGATGAGGCATCACCTAATAGATCTAAAAGGTCATGTCAATTGCTTATAAGATATGGGTACGACGTTTTATTATTGAATAATGATGAGCTTAAGACTTATACGGAAGCGATGATGAACCCAGACTCTGAGTCATGGAGATCCGAAATAAAGTCAATGCATGACAATTAAGTTTGGAACTTGGTTGATGCACCTGCTGGTATTACGACCATTGAGTGCAAATGGATTTTTAAGAAAAGAAAAATAAGGACCAAATGTTCACATTCATAAGGCACGACTGGTCGCAAAGGGTTTCAAACAAATTCAAGGTGTTGATTATGATGAAACCTTCTCACCTACCGTGATGCTTATGTCTATCCGGATCATTCTAAAAATTGCTGCATACTTTGATTATGAGATATGGCAAATGGATGTCAAAACGACTTTTCTAAATGGAAACCTGGCTAAGATGTGTACATGACACACTGAGGGTTTTGTCGATCCAAAGGAAGCCAGAAAGGTATGCAAGCTTAAAAAATTCATCTATGGATTGAAGCAAGCATCTCGGAGTTGAAACATTCGTTTTGATGAACTAGTCAAAGGGTTTGACTTCATCAAGAATAAAGAAGAACCTTATGTTTACAAGAAGGTTAATGGGAGCAAGCTTGTGTTTCTGATTTCGTATGTGGATGACATACTACTAGTCGGAAATGATATTCAAATGCTTGAATCTGTTAAAACTTCATTAAGAAATAGTTTCTCAATGAAAGATTTAGGAGATGCAGCATATACTCTTGGTATAATTATCTATAGAGATAGATCTAAAAGGCTAATTGGATTAAGCTAAGATATGTACATAAACAAGGTGTTGAAACGGTTCAGCATGTAAGATTCTAAGAGAGATTTCATGCCCATGGCACATGGCTTTAATCTTAGCAAGAATTAGTGTCCTACGACCACTGATGAGCGAGACAAAATAAGTAGAATTTCATATGCTTCGGCTATTGGATCTATCATGTATGATATGCTATTCTATGTACACGACTAGATGTGTCGTATGCTCTAAGTGTTACGAGCAGGCATTAGTTGGATCCAGGTGAAGGTCACTTGATAGAGTCAAGAATATCATTAAGTACTTGAGAAGGGCTAAGTATGCATTCCTTGTGTATGGTGGTGAAGAAGAGTTGGTCGTAAATGGTTACACTGATGCTAGCTTCCAAACTGACAAGGATGATTTTAGATCACAATCAGGGTTTGTGTTTTGTTTGAATGGATGAGCAGTAAGCTGGAAGAGTTCCAAGCAAGAAACGGTTGTTGATTCTACAACAGAGGCCGAGTACATTGCGGCTTCGGAAGCTGCAAAAGAGGTCGTGTAGATTAGAAAGTTCATTTGTGAACTGGGTGTGGTTTTGAGTGTCTCTAGTCCAATGGATCTCTATTGTGATAATAGTGAAACCATTGCACAAGCTAAAGAGCCTAGATCGCATCAAAAGTCCAAGCACATACTTCGGCGATATCACATTATTCGTGAGATCGTTGAAAGAGGTGATCTGAAGATATGCAAAGTGCACACAGATTTAAATATTGTTGATCCATCGACAAAGTCTCTCCCGCAACCTAAGCATGAGATACACACAAGAGCAAAGGGTATAAGATACCTATCTTATCGACTCTAGTGCAAGTGTGAGGAAATCATAGAGATGGTTGTATCACGTCTATGTTTATGTGTTATTGAATAAGTGTTATTATTTTCCTTGAATGAATCATTAGTTATAAAGATTAACGAGTATGCGACTTGTTGGTGAAACTCTTTTTACTTATGATGATGTCGTTCTAAATGTATCCCTATCGGATGTCACCGATCGTAACACTAGTGACTCTATCGACCATCACATGTATTGATTGATGACCATGTTTCACCAGAATGGATATAGGATATCGAATCAATAATGTGAACACATGTTGGAGAACATGGTGTTGGATTGATTCACCTTGAGACACTGCTGAGATTGTTATGCTTTCATTTGTCATTCCGTAGAGGCGCTACTACGATTGCTGTTGCGCTCGAAGACGATCCGCAACATTGCAATGAAAGCGATCGGTTGCTGGAGGAGACGATCGACGACGACTACGCTGGACGATCGACTACGTTGAACGATCAACTACGCTTGACGATCGACTACAACCACTACATCGACGCTTCTTCGTTGGAGCAGTCGCGCAACTCTTCTTCTCACGTGCATTGCGTCTGGTGGTAACGATATGTGATCTTTTGCTTGCCTGATATCCTGGTTGACGTAGTAGATTTTTTGAATTGCCAACTAGCGTAGCCTACCCCGTATCCCTTCACCACCTCCCCTCTATCCCCCCTAGACTCCTAGTCGCCGTCTGTAATGCGCGCGCCCACCTAGGCTATCGTGACCGAGCCCGCCAGCCGTCCGAGATCGCTTGACGCCTAGGCAAGGCTACCGCCTAGCTAGCCGACTTTGCCGAAATCGCGCCGGCCGGCCGTCGCCTGGCTCCTAGGTATCGCCTAGATCCGATTTTTAGAACCTTGTGCACAACATTAACCTCGAGCATTGGCTGATCATCAGTGAAACACATGCCCTCTGCCCTCTGAGGCTGCATGAAACAGGATAGTGTTGCCCTATACCCACAATGGATTCTTATCACAAGTTTAGTGGAGTCACATTTAATGTATATTTGCGATTTAAGACCTTGACTTCTTGACTTGGACCCAAATCATTTATATAAAGGTAGCAACTTGCTGGCAAAAGCACATGTCTCCTACAGTTCGCTGGGATCAATTCTAAGAAAGAAGCATCAGCCTTAAGCTGGAACTGGATAGATCGATGTTCAAATCTACGCCGCACAATTATAATAAATTTGAATAACACCTCAATTCAAACTCTTATCCAGCATTGCCGGTAAACCGCCAAACCTGAGCCCCAGTCAATTCTATTTAGCGCAAATAAGGGAATTTCTTGTACAAAAGAGACCCTGTGCTCGATAAATCAGCATCAGGATAATCTCCTCCCAAGGAAAAACATCATGAGACACAAATTGACACTATAATCGGTAAATCCTATGCATTAAACCATCAATCAAAACATACGACAAACGGGGGCAATCTCTTTTTTGCGAGAATCAAACGGGAGCAATCTCAAATATTTCTACCAAGAAACATGTGCCAATCTAAGCCCAGCACGAGATAAAGTCGTGCCCTTTCGATAACCGCTAACCCTAGATGGCTAGATCCAGACCAGCGCCGCGACCGAATCGGGAGCCCTAACGACGCCAGGATTCGGACTTTCCTCTGTACTATGGGGAAGAGAGCGTTAAAAGACTCACCTCTTGATGACGAAGGCGCAGCCCTTGTAGAGCATCTGGTTGGGATCGTAGAGGATGTGGGAGTGGCAGAACCCGGCCATGGGCATTGCCCGCACCTTGCACCCCGCGGACCCGCACTTCTTCCTCCTCGGCACCGCCGCCGTCCCCGGCCCAGGCCTCGGGGCATCCACGGCCCCTCCGGCAACCAGCGGCTGCTCGGCCTCGAGCGGGCTCCGGCCGAGGTCCCACACGTACTGCCGGTGCCGCGAGCGGACCTCCTCAGCCATCGCCCAATACAGCCCGCGGTACACGCCCGCGAGCCGGGCCGCCCGGCGGCGCCTCCGGCGCAGCACCTCCTCCCGCGTGAGCGCCTCCGCCGTGGCCTCCATCTCCGGCGACGGCGGGTCTCCGGGGGACCTAGAGTTTCGGGCCTCCGCCTCCGTCTCCGCCGCGGCAGCCAAAGCGTCGGGGTTCGTCGTGGGCTGCGTCCGGTACGAGTCCATGGCAGGGCGAGCCGAGATTCTTGCAGGATTTGGTGGGGAGGATGAGGAAGGAAGGATAGATGATGGCTTGACGGAAGGGTCGATGTCCGATGTGGAAGGGGGCATCGCGTGGAAGGTGGTGTTGTTTAACCGTTTTATGCCAGGTGACGGGTATCTCTCTACGTCGTACGCATGTGCACCATACTTAAGCCAAAATTTTGATATAGCTACTGAACTTCTATGTCATTTGCCGACAAACACCTAAAAAACATGGTTTGATCGGATGAAATTTAAAATTTGTGGATTTTGGCTGTTGCCCCTCTTCGCGCATGCTCCGCTGCCATCATCGCCGGCCACCTCGACGCCACACACCTCCTCTTCATACCGCCTTCCCCTCACCTCCTCACCATCCTGCACATCGCCTCGCATCGTTGGTCTCGCTGCCACGCTGCCGCCTCCACCGCTACCGGGCGATCATCCTCCTCGCGAAGAACTCGACCTCGCAGAAGCAACCCCATGTCTTCCTCGCGTCGACACGGCCTTGCCATCCTCCTCGGCGGCACCCTCCTCAACCCCTCCTCGCCGCGCTCCCCGCGACCACCACCGAGGCTGCCTTGCCCCCACGCGGTCGTCGGCGCCGCATGCCATGGCTGGCCGCGGGGTTCTAGATAAGCGAGCTCTGGGCGTACACCCTGGCGCACAAGCTGATGGCCCTCTTGGTCGCCATCGGGTACAAGGTTAGCGTGAAGGTGGGCGTTGCCTCCCCTTCTTCGCACCAGCTCCCCCTCGCCACGGCCGTCGCCTCCTACTCTTCGCGCCGCCACCTCCTCCTCCCAAGGCGAACTGGCTGTGGGCTGCCCCCAGTCCAACCGCCACCGCCTCCATGCGTCTGTGCGCCGCCGCCCACGATGTCCTCCTCTCCTCTTCTCTTTCTCCCTAGCCAAACCGGCCCGATCCGACCGTGGGACATCCCCTAGTCCAACTACCATTGCCTCCACCCATCTGTGCTTCTCCACCGCCGTCGCCTCCACCCGTCTGTCCTTCTTCACCGCCACCAGGTGCTCGTGCCCACCGGCGCCGTCCGCCACGTTGGCGTTGGTCCACACGAGGCGTGCGCCAAGGAATGCGTCATGCATCGTTTGGGCAGACCCAGCTGCAGCGAGAAGTCCTCTGTTCTTCTTTCGCTGACCGTGGGCCCCACTCGTCATAGAAGTAAGGATATAAATATCATTTTGTAGTGTTTCTCTCTCCGAAACAATAAATAATAGTATAATAATTGCCTTAGTGTCCTACGGCCAAAATCCACAAATTTTGAGTGTCTTTTAGCAAAGCAATGTTTTTTTAGTGTCTGCTGGGAATGACACAAAAAATTTAGTACCCTGTAGCCAATTTTGCCCATATTTAATGTAACATCTCGAATGTGGATTTGTGTTTCAAATATATAAAAATTAGGAAAAATTAAAACTTTTCTCACATCTGGATGTTTTTTATTAGTTCCATAATTCTTGTACAGGGATTGTGGAAAAATCAAACTCAAAATCCCCAATTCCCTCATGTCCTAAACCTCCTTGGTAAAAATCTTGTGTCCAACCCCCCTGGAAATAATTTTCACTGGACCTAAGACTGGTGTGTGACACCTCTGAATTATTGCATAATTTTTAGAAATTATTTGATAATTTTGGAGGTAAGTCAAACCAAGTCAAACCTTGTACAAACCCTAACTCAAACCTTCTGGAATTTCTAGAGAAGAATACAGTGCATGAAAATATCTGGAAATTTTATGTGAGGTTAATCCTTAAGTCAGCAATATCCAGTTAAAATTTCATAATTTTTGGAGCTAGTTTGCTACCTTAAGCAAATCCTCCAAAAATCAGTTGTTTAATTCAAACCCTAGCTGGTTTTCACTGTTCCTTGGGCGCGAGTCAGACTCAGCTCGAGCCAAGTGACTTGGTCCAGTCAACTAACTGCACCCGGCGCGGTCGCTCGGGCACGAGCGTTGTGGATCGTCGATCTTTAGATCAACGATCCAGGTTCGCGTGAACGTTCGGACCATTCCGAAGTTCGTTCGCTGTGAACAGTCAGATCGGCATCGTGCGACCCATGCTTGCGTGAACGTTCGGCGGTCCGAAGTTCGTTCGCTGTGAACTGTCAGATCGGCATCGTGCGACCCATGCTTGCGTGAACGTTCGGACCGTTTGAACGTCTCGCACAGTGTGAGCCGTAGGATCCAGATCAACGGCCTGGATTGAGAGAACGTTCGGACCGGCCGATCGTCTCATTCATTTGAACCATCCGATTTTAATCCAGCGGTGGTCGCGTCATCCCCTTCCTCGCGTTTGAGCGAACGTTGCGGCTGAGTCAAGCCATGGCGTAAGCAGAGGAGAGGGGCGCAGCATAGGGTCACCCCGGTGACCACCTTTAAACGGCTACCTCTGCTCGTATTAATTGCATGTCGTGTACCGCCCTCAAACGTCTATTTCTCAACTGCTACCATCACTCTCAGAGCTCCCATGGCAGGGCTGACTCGAGGAGAAATGTTGTCGTTGTTCTCTGCCATCTCCTCTACTTAAGCTCCATTGCTTCCCCTTTGGCTTCATTTAGCATTTCCGCAACTCTAGCTAGCACCTCAGTGTTTGTTTGAGCTGCATTCACTCGAAACCATTTCGACCGCCATTGCCGAGCTTCAAGCTTACAGTGGAGGCGGTACCTCAGTGGCTCTTCCTCTCCATTTCTTGTTCCCTATGCTCCCTCTTTAATCACTTGAGCTTAACCCTCGCTCAATTTCACTTATCTTCCCCAGGGCTTGGCTGAATTGGAGATTCCCCAATTTTCGGCCGAAAGCACCACATTCGTCGCCGGAGCAGCTTCGACCTCCTCTGTGCCTCTCCAGTGCTCAGGTAGCTCCACTTTAGTCCTTAGATGCTTGGCACTCGCTTTCTTGAACCGCAGCGGAGCTTCTTTTCATTTTTCATTTTCGACCGTTTGGGTCATCTCTGTCAACTCCGGCTTGCCGGCGTTCTAGACCGCCGTAGCCGCAGTTTATGGTCCCATTATGTGCACAAAACTATTGCGGACCCGTTTTTGGCCTTAGCTCGCGCCGCCGTGACCATAGTCGCTAGCGGTGAGCCTCCTTTCGCCGACGGTTTTGTCGGGCAAACTGTGCGTGAGCGTTTAAACGTAGTTCTCTGGGGACTGTCGATCTTTAGATCAACGGCCCGGGATCGCGTGAACGTTCGGACCATCCGAACGCGTCGATCCATGTGTACCGTAGGATTCTAGATCGATGGCTCAGGTTCGAGTGAACGTTCGGACCATACGAACGTTTCGATCAACGTGGATCGTTGGATCCAAGATCAACGATCCAGGTTCGCGTGAATGTTCGGACCGTTCCGAAGTGCTTCCGCTGTGAACGACAGCCCACATTAGCTTGAACGTTCGGACCGTCCGAACGTTTCGATCCACATGGACCGTTAGATCTAAATCCAACGGTGGGGTTTGTGAGCCACGCGCGCGCGCATTCTCCCGTGGACTTGGGCAGTTGGATCCAAGATCAACAATCCAAGTACGTCGACATTGTTTTATGTGAGACCTCGGTTTATCAAGCTTGTAATGTTTAACCATCCACTCGGTTCTAGCATCACAAATCAAATAAATCGAGACTCAAGATATGTATACTTCCCAAAATTGCAGTATACACACCTCTTTACAAAAAGTCATGCATCAATTCCATTCATTCACATAGAATCGAAGCAGAACTAAACAAATCCAAAGTCATACAAATAATTTAGACAGCGGAAGCAAATGTGCCATAAGATGGCCATAAATAAAAGAGCCAATCAGTGTGCCTTTAACCCACAAGGTAACCCACGACCGCTAAGCTAGTCGTCAAACTCCAAAGACATCTCACAAAAGTGAGACCCTTGGGGTTCACCTTCCTCCTCTGCAATAAATAGTTAAGCAAAGTAAATGAGTACAAAAATTATACTCCGCAAGATTTACGTGTAGAATAACAGACCTATACATATGCTACATGCAAGCTTATTTGAGTGGAGGCAGTATATTTCATTTTCGGCGTAAAGCAATCTTTATTTGCAATAAGATAGTACATTTAAAAGCAAGTTGGCAAATTTATTTTTAATGTTCAAATAACAATTGACAACAACAATAATAATAAATAGATGACAGCAACAATCCTGAAAGTGACTAAACCCATAGTCACCACAACAATAGCATGAATTACCCATTCATACCAACCATGTCAAAATTTTAATTAAAAGGTTGTAGTCTAACTCTTGGAAGACCTCCCCAAGCGTGTCCATAACCTAGGACGAGGCTATTCGAATAGTTTGAACCCTGCAGGGGTATACCAATGTACCCACACGCCAAACTACCTTTTTTCCAAGCTATTAAGCACACTTCCTTAGGTATGCCGACACGGCTAATTCTTACGAGACATTTCCAATATTATGCATTAACCGTGAGTTGCTCGAATGGATAGAAACCCATACGTTGTCTCGGAGTCATCGTAAAGCCTCGGTCAACTACCCCTCACGGGTAAAGCCTTGGACAACTACGACACCCCTCGAGGTGGAGAACCTACCCGGAACTCCACCACCGCACACCAAATACAAAAACACAGATCCTTTTTCACACAACACACACAAACCACCTCCTGCGACTCGGAGTTAACACACGCCAAAGTACTCAGTCAAGAGAGGTCCCATATCCCTCTCGTGTGGTTAGCACGCAAAATTGCTTGGTTTAGTGTAACAAGATGTTCGGTCCTTGTTGACCTGGGCAAGACATCCACAAACCCAATAGCCCACCATCAAACCACTTGCCCAAGTCCAAATCATTTCATTTGCACTTTTTTTGTTTTCAAAATAAATTAGCACAAGGTACTGAACAAGGAGTAATAAAATGATTTGTGTGATCAAAGTGCTTGCCTGGTTGCTGCTGTTCAATATGTTGTTGAGGATCACTTAGGTTATCAATGTGCTCTTCGGAACCTAACAAGAAAGCGAAAAAGGAACCGATAAGAACGAAGAAAACTCAAAGACTCAACATCAAACTTTCTCTGAATGCTTTGCAAATTTTACATCAGCAAGATCATGATTTATAAGGAATTTATCAACAAGAACCAATTGATTTGGATTCTTAATGTAAAAGATATGAGCAAAACAAATCTGCTCAGCCTTATAAATCTCAAATGCTACTATTCATTGCAACTAAAATCCTCGCAAAAATTTCTGGAGCTATAATGAGGTTAGAACCATTTTTAGATTAAAGTTTAGTTAAAAAATAACTAACAAAATTTGAATCAACCGAAAAGGAATTAAAATGAAATAGTTATGCATTTTACAAGTTAATTGCATTTTTCAGTTAGCAAATAATCCTCCTCGGGAAAGTCCAAAATTAAAACGACGAGGACGAGTATGGGCCGGAGATCTGAAATCCGATGGCCCACGCGCACAAAGCACCACGCGCGCGCACGGCTCACCACTTCATCCAAATCCAACGGTCCATGTGGATCGAAGCGTTCGGGCGGTCCGAACGTTCACGCGAACTGGAACTGTTGATCTTGGATCCAACGATCCACGCGGATCGAACCGTTCGGACGGTCCGAACGTTTACTCGAATCGGGACCGTTGATCTTGGATCCAACGGTCCACGGATAAAAGCGTTCGAGCGATCCGAACGTTCACGCGATCCTGGGTTGTAGATTTAATGATCTACGGTCCACAGAAAACTACGTTCAAAAGCTCGCGCCTAGTTTTATCCGACAAAACGACGGCGAAAGGAGGCTCACCGCCGGTGACTCTAGTCACGGCAGCGCGAGCTAAGGACCAAAATGGATCCGCAATAGTTTTGCACACACAATGGGACCAAAAATTGCGGCTGCGGCGGTCTAGAACGCCGGCAAGCCGGAGTTTACAGAGGTGACAAAAATGGCCGAAAAATGAAAAATGCAAAGAAACTCCGCTGCGGTCCAAGTAAGCTAGTGCCACGCATCTAGGGACTAATGTGGATCTACCTGAGCACGGGAGAGGCACAGAGAAGGTTGGAGCTGCTCCGGCGCTGAGGAAGAAGAAAGGGGATGAACTTCGGCCGAAATAGAGAAAATCCAAATTCAGCCAATCCCTGATAAATATAAGTGAAATTAAGTGAGGGTTAAGCTTGAGTGAATAAAGAGGGAGCAGAGAGAACATGAATTTGAGAGGAAAAGCCACTGTGGTACCGCCTTCACCGTGAGCTCGAAGCTCAACAATGGCGGCCGAATTGCTTTCGGGTGAATGCAGCTCAAACAAACACCGAGGTGCTAGCTAGAGTTGCGGAAATGCTAAAGGAAGCCAAAGGGGAAGCAATAGAGCTTAAATAGCTGAGAAGGCAGAGGGCAACGTCAACAAACCCTCTCGGGTCAAACCTGCCATGGGAGCACTTGAGAGCGACGGGAGCAGTTGAGCTATGGACATTTGAGGGCGGTGCACGACAGGCAATTAATGCTAGCAGAGAGAGCCATTTAAAGGTGGTCATCGAGGTGACCCAACGCTGCTCCAGTTCTGCGCACGCCATGGCTTTAACTCAACCGCACGCTTGCTCGACGCGAGGAAGGAGACGACGCGGCCACCGTTGGATCTAAATCTAAAGGTTCAAATGAGAAGGGACGATTGGAACGGTCTGAACGTTCACTCGATCCAGGCCATTGATCTGGATCCTACGGCTCACACTGCGCGAGGCGTTCGGACGGTCCGAACGTTCACGCGAATCTGAGCCATCGATCTAGAATCTTACGTTACACATGGATCGACGCGTTCGGATGGTCCGAACGTTCACGCGATCCTGGGCCATTCGATGCCGATCCAATGATCCACAACGCTCGCGCTCGATCGACCGCGGTGGTGCAGTTAGTTGATTGAACCAAGTCAAGTGGCTCGGGCCCGAGTCTGACTCGAAACCAAGGGACAGTGAAAACCAGTTAGGGTTTGAATTAACAGCTGATTTTTAGAGGATTTGCTTAAGGTAGCAAACCAGCTCCAAAAATTATGAAATTTGAACTGGAGGTTGCTGACTTAAGGATTAACCTTACATAAAATTTCCAGAGATTTTCATGCATTGCATTCTTTCTCCAGAAATTCCAGAAGGTTGGAGTTAGGGTTTGACCAAGCCTTGACTTGGTTTGACTTGCCTCCAAAATTATCAAATAATTTCTAAAAATCATGAAATAATTCAGAGGTGTTACCAAGCCTCCCTAGAACCCAGGAAAAATATTCACAGAGGTTTGGCATAAGATATTTGCCAAGGAGGTTTTCGATTGGAGTCAATTGAGGATTTTGATTTTGATTTTTCCACAATCCCTGTACAAGAATCATGGAACTGATAAAAAACATCCAGATGTGAGAAAAGTTTTAATTTCTCCTCATTTTCTTACATTTGAAGCAAGGACTTAGAATTGGGATGTTACAAAACCTCCCCCCCCCTTATAAAAATCTCGTACGAAGATTTGGCTCACTCGGGGAAGAAAGAGGGATAGTCCACACGCAGACGATGTTCCCTTTCCCAAGTAGCTTCATCCTCAGAATGGTTCGATCACTGAACTTTAAGGAATCTGATGGTTCTATTCCTTGTTCTTCGTTCAGCCTCATCGAGTATGCGAACAAGGTGCTCGCGATAGGTCAAATCTTCTTGACATCGAGAGTTTCCAACGGAGCTTGCTCAGTTGGAACACGGAGGCACTTCTTTAGCTGGGACACATGGAACACATCATGTACCCCCTCAAGTGCAGCTGGCAACTACAACTTATAGGCAACAGCTCCCTTCTTCTCAATAACGCGGTAGGGACCGACATATCGAGGAGCTAACTTGCCTTGACGCCGAAACGTTGATGGCCCTTTAAAGGAGAGACTTTGAGATAAACAAAGTCATTAGGCTCAAAGCTCAACTCACAACGACGGCGATCCGTATAGCTCTTTTGCCTGGATTGAGCTGTGCGCAAACGATCACGAATAAGCTGAACTTGGCTCTCGGCCTCATTGATCGAATCCGAGCCAAAGAAAGGTCTTTCACCGGTCTCAGACCAATTCAACAGGGTTCTACACTGTGAGACCCCGGTTTATTGGGCTTGTAATACTTAACCATCCATTTGGTCCTAGCATCACAAATCGAATAAACCGAGACTCGAGACATGTATACTTCCCGTATGCAAGATACATACCCCTTTACAAAATTCATGCATCAATTCCATTCATTCACATAGAACCGAAGCAAGCAACAAAACCAGAAGTTATCATAACTAAAGGATAGTTATTACAAAAGAGAGGCCGACCAGCCAAATTACAATAAATACCAGAATTGAACAGCGGAAGGAAAAGTGCCATAAGATGGCCATAAACAAAAGAGCCAATCAGTGTGCCTTTAACCCACAAGGCAACCGACCGGACCGCCAAGCTAGTCGTCGAATCCACAGTACATTTCACAAAAGTGAGGCCCTTGGGCTCACCTTCCTCCTCTCGAACAAATAGTTAAGCAAAGCAAATGAGTACAACAATTGTACTCCGCAAGACTTACGTGTAGAGTAACAGACCTATACATATGCTACATGCAAGCTTATTTAAGTGGAGGTTGTATGTTTCATTTTCAGCACAAAGCAATATTTATTTGCAATAATGTAGTACATTTAAAAGCAAGTTAACAAATCTGTTTTTAATGTTCAAATAACCGTAAATGACAACAATATAACAGTAGATAGACGACAACAACATCCTGGAAGTGACTAAACCATTAGTCACCACAACAATAGCATGAATTACCCATTCATACCAACCATGTCAAATTTTAATTTAAAAGGTTGAAGTTTAACTCTTGCAAAACCTAACCAAGCGTGTCCATAACCTAGGACGAGGCTATTCGAATAGTTTTATACCCTGCAGGGGTGTACCAATGTATCCACACGCCAGACCGTCTTTTTGCCACTAGATTAGCACACTTCCTTTGGTATGCCGGCACAGCTAAGTCCTACGAGATATTTCCAATATTGTGCATTAGCTACGAGTCGCCCGTATGGATAGAAACCCATACGTTGTGTCGGAGTCATTGTTAAGCCTCGGTCAACTACCCATCTCAGGTAAAGCCTTGGACAACTACAATGCTCCTCGAGGTGGAGAGTCTACCCGGAATCTCCACCACCGCACACCCAACACAAGAACACATATCCTTTTTCACACAACACACACAACCCCCTCCTGCGACTCGGAGATAACACACGCCAAAGTACTTAGTCCAGAGAGGTCCCATGTCCCTCTCGCGTGGTTAGCACACAAAAATGCTTGGAGAGTGTGACAAAAGATGTTCGGTCCTTGTTGACTTAGGCAAGACAACCACAAACCCAATAACACACCATCCAACCACTTGCCCAAGTCCAAATCAATATTTTTCATTTTCAGATTTTAACTTTACAAAATAGCAAGGCACAAGTGCTGGACATAATGGAATAATAATTAGATATGTGATCAAGATCATCGACTAAAATCGATGATTGCCCATTACTACCGAAACTAAGCATTTCTAAGTAATTACAATTTCGTAATCTACTAAGTGACAAGAGCTCATCCATCGAACTCAAATCACAGCAAATAACCTGGGCTCATAGTAGTAGAGGATAACTAATTCCTACAGATTATGCAACTATAGGATACTAACCATAATTTAACAACAAAATAGCAATGCATACATACAAGTTGAAATCAATATATTAGACTTAAAAATACTGGATTAACATGATCAAACTTTTTGTTGCTTGTCGTGGGTCAAGATGTCATTGAGGATCAATTATATTGTCAATGTGCTCTTCGGATCCTAACGAGAAAGCGAAAAACAACCGATAAAAACGAAGAAAACACAAAGACTCAATAGCAAACTTTCTCCAAATATTATGAAATTTTTACAGTAGTAAGAGCATGATTTATAAGGAATTTAACAACAAGAACCAATTGATTTGGATTCTTAATGCAAAAGATATGAGCAAAATAATTTTGGTCAGCCCTAAAAATAAAAAATACTACTATTTATAAGTAAAATTTCTGGAGACATACCGAGGTTAAAATCATTTTTAGATTAAAGTTTAGTTAAAAATATGACCAACAAAATTTTAATCAACCGAAAAGGAATTAAAATGAATTAGTTATGCATTTTATAAGTTACTACATTTTTCAGTTGGAAAATAATTTTTTTTGGGAAAAATCAGAAATGAGAATCGACGTGTTCGAACTTGGATCGTTGATCTTGGATCCAACGGTCCATGTTCCTGGGATGACACGCGCGCGCGACCCCTAAACCCTAAACGTCAACCGTTGGATCTGGATCCAACGGTCCACGTGGATCAGAGCGTGCGGGCGGTCCGAACATCCACACGCACACGAGCCGTTGATCTTGGATCCAACGACCCATGCGTACTTGAATCGGGACCGTTGATCTTGGATCCAACGGTCCACGAAGCGTGCGATAAATTCAAACTTCTGCGTGATCCTGAGCCGTAGATCTTAGGATCGACGGTCCAAACCGAATCACGTTCAAACGCCGTCCCTCGCTTGGCCCCAAAAAACGACGGGAAGAATCGCCACGGCGGGGCTCGCCATGGTGGTGCGAGTAACGCCAAAATGGGTCCCAAACAACCTTGCGCACCCAATGGTACCCGCGGTTTCGGCTGCGGTGGCCTAAAGCGCCGGCAAGCCGGAGACAACCGAGGCGACCGAAAATGACCAAAACGAAAAACGTATTTGAGCTCAGCTGCGGTTCAAGGGAGCGGGTGCCGAGCAACTAGGGACTAATAAGGAGTTACCTGAGCGCAAAGGATGCACCGAGGAGAGTTGATTTAGCTCGGGTGAGGAAAAATGTGGATTTCGGCCGAAAAGGGGGAAATCCAAATTCAGCCAAGCCCTGAGCAAATTGAACCAAATTGAGTGAGGGTTAAGCTTCAGAGAGTAAAGGGGGAGCAGAGGGAGCAAAGACTTGAAGAAGAAAACCCCTGCTGCACCGCCTCCACCGAAGCTCCAAGCTCAACAATGGCGGCCGAGTGGATTTCAAACGATTGCGGCTCAAGCAAGCTTGTGAGTGCTAGCTGGAGTTGCGGAAGTGCTAAAGGAAGCCAAGGGTGAAGCAATGGATCTTAAATAGAGCAATGGCAGAGAGCAACGGCCGGATTTTCCATTCGGGTCAATACTGCCATTAGAGGACGAGAGAGCGACGGGAGCAGTTGGAGAAGGGACTCCTGAGGGAGGAGCACGATGGGCATTAAATGCGCACAAAAATAGCCATTTAAAGTCGATCATGGAGGGGACTGCACGCCGCTTCTTTTCTTCTCTGCGCACGCCATGGCCGACGCAGACGCGCGCGCTGACCGGAGGAAGGAGACGATGAATCAGCCGTTGGATTGAAATCGAACGGTTGAGTTAGAACGAGTGGGTTAAAACGATTCGATCGCTCGATTGATCTTGGGCCGTTGATTTGGATCCTACGGTTCACGTTGCGCGAGGCGTTCGGATAGTCCGAACATTCACGCGATTGTGGACCCTCGATTCAGAATCCAACGGTTCAAATGGATCGCCGCGCTCGGATGGTCCGAACGTTTCTGCGAGAGTGGGCCGTTCGATGCTAATCCAACGTCTCACAACGCCAATAAGTGACCGAGCCTGCATGCGCTTAGTGGATCGACCGAGTCAAGTGGCTCGAGCCCGAGTCGCATTCGAACCCGATGAACAGTGAAAACTAGTTAGGATTTGAATTTGTATAACTGATTTTTGAGGAATTATTTGAGGTAGCAAACAAGCTCCAACAATTATAAAATTTTAACTGGAGGTTGCTGACAACAGGAGGAACCTCTCGTAAAATTTTTAGAGATTTTCAAATAATGAATTTTTCTCCAGAAATTCCAGAAGGTGAAAGCTATGGTTTGACCAAGCTTTGACTTGCCTCCAAAAATTATCAAATAATTTCTAAAAATCATGAGATAATTCAGAGGTGTTACCAAGCCTCTCCAGAACTCAGGAAAAATATTTCCAAGGGTTTGGCACAAGATCTATGCCAAGGAGGTTTTTGATTAGAGTCAATTGAGGATTTGATTTAGTATTTTCCATAATTCTTTTACAAAAATTACAGAAATACTCCTGGACTTCGAGATGCAAGAAAAGTTTTAATTTCTTCTCATTTTCTTACATTTGAAACACAAATTCATATTTGGGATGTTACAAAACCTCCCCCCCTTACAAAAATCTCGTCCCGATGATAGTGAATACCCATGTCATAGTCTTTGATTAACTCCAACCATCTTCTTTGCCTGAGGTTCAGATCTGGTAGGGTGAATAAATACTTTAATCTTTTATGATCCGAATACACTTCACAACGATTACCGATTAGGTAATGTCGCCAAATCTTAAGTGCATGAATCACAGCAGCTAAGTCCAAGTCATGGGTAGGATAGTTGAGTTCATGAGGTCTCAATTGCCTTGATGCATAGGCCACTACCTTGCCTTCTTGCATAAGGACACAACCGAGTCCTCGACGAAAAGCATCGCAAAAGATATCGAAGCTTCGATGGATATCGGGAAGAACGAGAACGGGAGCGGTGGTCAAACGCTTCTTGAGTACTTGGAAGCTTTCCTCACTAGCATCGGACCACAAGAACTTCTTGTCCTTCTTGAGCAACTCCGTCATCGGCTTCGCGATCTTGGAGAAGTTCTCGATAAAGCGACGATAATATCCCGCTAAACCAAGAAAACTCCGCACTTCGGTCACCGAAGTGGGCTGAATCCAGGAAAGAACATCGCTGACCTTGCTAGGATCAACGACTACGCCTCATTCTGAAAGAACATGGCCTAAGAAAGCTATTTCCTTCAACCAGAATGCGCACTTGCCGAACTTCGCATACAGCTGGTGCTCACGAAGCTTGCCTAACACAAGCCTCAGATGCTCATCATGTTTCTCATCATTCTTGGAATAGATAAGAATACCATCGATGAAGACCACAACAAACTTATCCAAATACTCCATGAATACCGAATTCATGAGGTTCATGAACAAGGCAGAGCATTGTTGCTTTAACGACATGACGGTGTACTCATACAAGCCGTAGTGAGTAGAGAAAGACGTCTTTGGAATATTCTCAGGTCGAATCCGAACCTGATGGTATCCCACTCTCAAATCAATTTTGGAGAAAACTCGAGCTCCAGTTAATTGATCAAAGAGATCGTCAATGCGTGGCAATGGATACTTGTTCTTTACCGTTACTTCATTGCTTGACGGAATCAACACACATGCGCAAAGTATTGTCCTTCTTCTACGAAGATTGTCGGACAACCCTATGGAGATGAGCTAGGGTGGATGAAACCCTTCTCTTGCAGTTCACTCAGTTGCTTCTTCAACTCCACCAACTCATTCGGTGGCATCCGATAAGGCCTCTTTGAAATCAGGGCGGTACCGGGAGCCAACTCAATGACGAACTTGAGGTCTCGAACTGGTGGCATCCCTGGAAGATCATCGGGAAAGACATCAGTGAAGTTACAAACTGTTGGAACTTCACTAATATCTAGAGCGGGCTTCACTTCAAGCACGAAGAGATGCGGACCTAGCAGCTTCGGCGAAAAGCGAACCTGCTCGTCGGAAGGTCTAGATAGAGAGACACACTTCTTGATGCAATCGATTTGCCCCTTGTGCTGAGACAACCAATCTATTCCCAGAATTACATCTAGACTTGTTGAATGGAGGAGGATAAGATTTGCTTAGAATCCTACTCCCTCAATCTCAATTGGGACATCTCTACACTCAGATTCAGCTCTCAACTCCGAACCAGGAGAGTGAATGAGCAACGGGACCAACAAAGGAGTAAAAAGGAGCTCGCTAATAGCAGCAAAAGACTTAGAAACAAATGAATGAGATGCTCCTGAATCAAACAAAACAGTAGCAGGATGAGAGTTGACAGAAAATGTACCCAGCAAGACGTCGGGTGCCTCCTGTACCTCCTCCGCGGAGATGAGGTTGACGCGACCACTACCCAAGCCTTGGGTAGCCGGAACGATCTTCTGGTCCTGATAAGAACCACCTCCTTGCCCGCGTCCTCCATTAGGACGAGGGGCCGCTCCTGTCTTCTTAGGGCATTGATTCGCATAATGCCCCTTCTGGTTGTAGGCGAAGCAAGTGACTCCGGCAGCCGGGTTGTGGGGGCCACCCTACTGACTCGTAGGTGCACGTGATTGGGGCACGGCCCGCGATGAACGAGGGGTAGGTGCTGATGACCTCGGGGGTGCTGAAGACTGAGAATGAGACCCCAGAGCTTGCCCGAAACGAGGACGGAAAGATCCAGCCCTGGACGACTTGTGGGCCTCCCACTTGCGTTTGCGGGAATCCACAAGTGCTCTTCCCGAGTGCTCGGCGGTGATGGCCTTGTCAACCAAGGCCTGAAAGTCAGGAAGGTCGACGATAGATAGCTTGTCCTGCAGCTCCTCGGACAAACCATCCTTGAACTTCTCTTGCTTGGCCTCATCAGTGGCCACCTCCTACGGAGCATAACGAGTCAAATGGTTGAACTCGTATAAGTAATCCGTGACTGAGAAGCGCCCTTGTTTGAGCGATAAGAACTCCTTCTTCTTCAGCTTCATCAAGCTGGCAGGAATATAACTCCGACAGAAGGCAGTGCGAAACTCCTCCCAAGTGACGGTGTGGCCGTCAGGCTACATGGCGAGAATGCTCTCCCACCAAGACAAAACTGCACCCTCCAGCTAGTGCGATGCAAACAATACTAGTCGTGCTCCCAAGACTATGCGATGTTGAGTTTTGCCAATCTGACGGCCAATCGTCTGCATCAAGCGAGTCCTCGGACCTAGAGAAAGTGGGGGGCTGGGTGCCAAAGAAGTCCGCAAGTCCCCCCACGGGTCGATGTCCAATCCCTTGCCCGATCCCAAGCCCCTAGAGGGCGAGGTGTTGCGCGCGATGACATCCGAAGAACCCATGATACGGATCAACGGTGTTGATGCGTAATGTGGCCCAATCTTTCACGGCACTTGTATTTCAATTCGAATGAGGTGAAACTCCCGCTTTCTCTCTCTTGATTTGGCAAAATAGCAGCAAGTATATCTCCAAAGCAAGTAACACTTGGTTGATGTTGAATCAATCCGAGGAGAGAAACAAAATCAAACCGGAAGAACAACACCAAACCGTGAGCAATTGAGAATGCTACGAATTGGTGAGATGATCCACAAGGAATCACGGATCTTGGAAGAACAACCTCCTCCAATATTCACGCAATCACAAAACCCTAGATGGGAATTTTCGAAACGCATGTATTCATTTTGCGCCACATAAACCTGTGACTTTTCTGTATTTTATTCAACTCAAACTTGCTTACAATGGGGCTCTACCCTAAATATATAGCCACAAACGGTAAAACCGCTTTGACATCTTTGTAGCATGAACAAGATCCTAGTCTGCATCGTAGCAATGAACAAGACTGCGAACTGCTTTTTATTGCAAACTCCTTTAATTCAAATTTAAACTACTCTAATTGTGAAAATAGATTAAACTATCCTATTACAAGTAATTTATAATTAACTTCTTTTAAAGATTGATCCGATTGAATTGCACCAATCCAAACCCATTTTGGATTCTTAGGTCAAAATATATTGATTTTGGAATAGGGTTTGAATTTGGTTCTTCTATCTTTCTTGGCTAATTCTCTTGTATACTTTGCAACATGCAAAGTCCTTTGTTGTTGTGTCTTCCCATGTCCGCTAAAGCTCCCCTACGGCATTCCTCCCTATCCTTGCTCTTGCCGAACCCGGTTCTTGTTTTTTCTCCATTGATGCATAATAGGCTCAACTTGAGGCTTAATGCACACTTGCCGCTTAGGGATATTGACTACCGTAGTAGATGCACTTAGGGCCTCATCATCCTCCCTTCTTGAAGCAAAACCGCCCTCGGTTTTAGTGTAGTCTTTACGGCCTTCTTCTTGCTAACCATAACCAAATCACTCTTGATTTCTTTATCTGCCTTGACACCAAACCATGGAACTCTCCTTGTGCATGAATGTATATCGGTTGGACCGTCCTTGATGTGTAGCATTCGATCAAATTGCCATGGACGTCCCAATAGAATATGACCAAAGATGCATTGGCACCACATCACACTCCACTTTATCGACATAGCCATCAATAGTAAGTGGCACTTCACCTTGTGTGTGATCTTGATTTTGCCGACGTTGTTGAGCCATTGGATGTAATATGGTTTAGATGCCTCCATGTGGACAATGAGAGTGATTCCACCACATTCTTACCAATCATGTTGGTCGAACTCCCATTATCAATAATCAACTTACACACCTTTTCTTTGATCTTGCAATCGGTTTGAAAGATATGATGTCGCTCTCCTTCCTCACAATAACGGTGTTATCACATTGCACCGCTTGAGCCATCAAGCTAATACCTTGTTCGGGATAACAAATGATTTGCTCTAGCTTCTCGATTCATCAAAAGGTTCAGATTTATCATTGTCGCCTCTCATTGCATAGCCATCATGTGTAAGCAACACCGCCTTCATGTTTGGACAATCCTTCTTCATATGACCTCGGCCCTTGCACTTGAAACATTCAATGTTGCTAGTTCTAGCCAGTAGAGAATGCACTCAAATCAGCATGTGAGGCATCTTTGCTCGCAACACTAATATGTTTCAAGCTTCCTTGAATGTACTACTGAACCGCATAGTGGATGCAACCGGTTTAGGAGTTGATCCCGCATCTCCATCTTGGCGGTTGAACGCCTCAAAGTGTTATGAGTGGTACTACCAACCTTGCTTGATTGTCCTTCACCCATTGTTCAAGACGCCCGCTTGATGAAGTAGTTCTGCACGCAGTGTTATATTGCATTAAATCAACACGGCTTTCACATCTTCATTCAGCCCTTCAAAGAAACGTGTCATGGTCGCCTCCGCCGACTCACACGACACTTGTACGGATCATGAGCACTTGCATCTCTTGATAGTACTCGCCACCGCCTTAGCACCTCGTAAGTCGTCAGAGCTTTGTATGCAATGTCCTTGTATAGTATGCCGTACAAATTGTTCCCGTGATAGCTTGTTTCATTACTTCCCAAGTGTTAGGACGTTCCCTACGATTTATTCAATTGATCCCACCAAATAATAGCATATTCGGTGAACTCAATAGAGGCGACACTTAACCTTCTTCTTCTGAGTAGTGGTGGTTGTCAAAATTTGATTGACACGCATTTCCACTCCAAATAAGCCTCCTGATCGATCTACCCTTAAACTCCCAGATGGTGATCTTGATTCTCCGATACCGCCATCTTCATATTCACCTCCATTATGACGAACACCATGTCCAAAGACTCGACGATCAAAGTATTCACGTCGGACGCCGTTGATGTCTTTCACGATCATCAAACGCCTCCTCCGAATCGCCAAAGATAGAAGTCATCTCCAAGATAGCGTACAAACACGTTGTGCACGCCCATGTTGTGGTTGGGGCAAAGAGCGTACATTTGCTCCTCGTGGCGGTGGTAGCCTCTCCTCCAAGCGAAGGATAGCAAGATTCGCACGGTCAAAACCTTCCATCATACGACGCTCATTTGTGTTTAGACGATCGCTCAAAGGTGTCTTGCACTCCTTGGATTTGAGTTTCAAGTTGATGGCGAAAACCTTCTCGCGACGAAGAAAATAGCCTATAGTAGCATCAAACTGAGCACGTACGTCTGGTAATAGTGTATCTCCGTACGTAGGCTCCTCGTCCGATCCACCATTAGAACTGTAACACCCCAGCCCAACACTGAGCCTAGAATGCCACCACTCTACTCTTTACACTAATAATTATCGACACACTATAAAAATTACAAAGAAGGAAGCAATGATTATCATATCAATGGACCACAAGAAGAGCAAATCATGATTATGGATCAAGCTTGACAATAAATAAACAATGGGAATTATAACCGTGTAAATAATCCAAAGTAGCAATACCCAATGAACCCAAATTAATAAAGCAAATAGTCTAGTCCA
Source organism: Hsuehochloa calcarea (assembly GCA_036346395.1). Taxonomy (NCBI): domain Eukaryota; kingdom Viridiplantae; phylum Streptophyta; class Magnoliopsida; order Poales; family Poaceae; genus Hsuehochloa; species Hsuehochloa calcarea. Next base: position 44,513,643 of record CM070601.1, read on the forward strand.
AATGATGTCCTAAACTTTATTCAACCTCTAACATGTCCATGTGTAAACCAATATTGAATGAAAAGATTATCATGACGAATGATCATGTGATGTCCATGTGCTCTACTCGCTCTCAATTACGGCATCCTCAAGATCACCTAAAGACAACAATAGAGCAAGGGTGAGTCCACGACTCAAAGAAACACATCCATAAACAACGAACAACAATAAATCAACAGCATTCAATAACTTCATTATCATCACAGGTACTTCTATTTGATTCACATCCATTAATCTCATTTATCAATGCAACTCTAATCTATATGTCCACATGCACTTCTTTCACAGATAATGGTATAGCGTGAGTGAATGCTCACACAACATTCACTCTCAAGCCCGCTCCTCCATAAGGATCGGGACCTCCTCCACTCTGTGGAGTTGTGATCATCATGATCACCTTCTTCTTATGCAAAGATGCTTATGAATGCAAACATGCAAACTCCATCATAAACATCATATCCAACTTTTCATCATGCTTGTCAACCAAGATATAAACATACCAATTATTTGTTTGCAATTAAACCAAATAAAAGCACAACAATAATGGTAAATAGAAGATAAAGAATCACGTTGATCAATCATTGATCATCATGCTTACCATGCACTTGCTTTTTACTAGTTGCGACATTTACGATTTGGCTAGCAGATGGCAACAAGCACGACGCCTCCTATATTAAATACACAAACTTCAATACAAACTATAGCAACAAGAATAGCAATCAATCGACATCGCCTACACGCCCCAATTATACCACGCTACGCCTGACACTTGATAGTTACCCATAGCTGACTTAGTACTAAAACGAACGTAATTTTGACTCGAAAGTCCGATCACCACAAACCACCCCATTCTGGATCCTTCATAAAATTATCCACATTTTCTTAGATTACAAAGACTTCTAATTAAATCATCTAACCCTCCAGATTTAGCCCAGAAAGTCGGTCTGTCCGCTTGAACAGCAGTCTTCCTAATTTCATAACTTTTGTTTTACTCAACCAAAATTCGCGTTCTCAGATTCTACAGAACCATTGGACAATTATCTACAACTTTCATGTAGATCAAAACTCTAATTAGGCTATTTACTATTTTTAATCTACAGTCTACCAAAACAGCGCGAATAACGATAACCGCAAAAACAGCGGTCTCCGAAAATCATATCTAGAAATCTACTTGTCCGATTGACATAATAAAATAGGCTATAGAAAGATATCGAAATTGTCTACAATTAACTAGTAGATGAGATTTCCAAAATCTGCCCTTAAGGTATCCGAATAAAGCGATCAACTAATAAATGGCTAGCGAGGCTAAACAGATCTATTAATCGACCTCTAAATAATCTCGCTTATAATTCTAATTAGACCAAGAAACCGAGATCGAACGAAATTATAGATCGTTACCTCACTATTTGGCGATCATGAAGAATCGCTGTCATTCAGCAGAAGCGAAAAAACAAAGAAGAAGACTTATCGCTTCGCAAAGAAGAAGAAAGGCCGGCGTTTCTAAGAAGGCAAAGACCAAGAATAACAGCAGCAACGCAGAAAAACAAGCAGCTGCATCAAAGAAACGGCAAATGAAGTAAGCCGCGCCAGGACGGCCTATGGCACGGCGCAGCTAGCCGCAGCTACAAAGTGTGCGAGCCAGTTTTCTACGAAATCAGAGCAAGCAGATCACGCAGCTGAGCGAGGAGAATCGGCAAGAATCGCCGCGGCAGCAAAGACAACAATCCAAATATAGAGATCTTCGGTTATTCACGCACAGCTGCGATCCGGGCGGCAAAGAAAAAGCAGCACTCGGCAAAGACAGCGCAATAAAGGCAGCTTCCTAGCAGTTATGCACGGCCAGCCGATGCCCGCCAAATAAACTTGGAGATCTACAAGACGCAAAGAAAAAAACAACAGAAGCGATTGGCGGTACGGGTGGAAAAAGAAAGGCTAGGTTTTCTAAAAACAATCCACCACTATTTATACAAATTAAAAATTCTCAAATACTATTTTCCATGTATACTAAATTCTTTAATTACGACAAACTCTCTAAAACGTTATTAATTAATTATTTATTGTTACTATTTAATTAATTACGCTCCATCCTTAAGACGCTATTATTAATATTATTATGATTTTCGAGTATTACATTCTACCTTTTAACGGAATTCGACCCCAATTCTACTCGCTGCTCTACTCAAATAAAAACTACATCATGAAATTAAACAACAAAATAACACATACCCGACGTGAACAACTCGGGGTATTGCTCGCGCATGCGAGACTCCAAATCCCAAGTCGCTTCTCTGACGGACGAGCCCACAAAGACCTTGACGATACCAACGCCTTGTGCCTCAAAGACTCATCTCGCCATTTTTCTAGACACTCAACCGATGTCGAAGGTACGGCCTTACTTGGTGGTCAACCTACTAAGAAAACCTTGTAATCCTGATCTCTCAAATACTACCTTGACATCGGGTTATACAAAATGTTGTGTGCCTCGCGCATGGACACGTAGACGGTCCTAACGATACACTTTCTTCCAAAAATCTCCACAACTTCCGTAAACAAACTAATGTAACTTGGGCCAAACTTCGCTTTGGTACCAAACCACACAATCTGTACATAACACAATCGAACTCCCCGTCTGCCTCCCAATCAACCACTTCACATTTGCAATGAGTACCTCCTTTAACCAGAACGCACAACCAAACTAGTTTCAAACAAACCTTTTATAAATAGAACCCAATCGAAAACAAAGGATTCTCATCGCAATCACGCGTTACCAACTCCCATCGGAATAGTCAAATCCAAAATCAAAGATTCATCACAAAAACCTTTCCATTTTCCAAATAGGCTGCTTTGCAAATAAACACCATGTAAGCCAAAAGAGAAAACATCGAATGCCAAAATCAATCATTTTTTTCCTAAATTAGAAAGAATCACATGCCAACGTAAAGCCAACTCAAATTGTAAATGACCTCTGCTATACACACTACTCAAACAAGAATCAAGAGGGCATTTCACTACCCGAGGAATCAATTTTTTTTTCAATTTTTCTTTTAGGAATAAACTCTCTCAAATCATAGGATTTCAAATCATCACACTAACTCATTCCTCTTAACCGGTAATCTCAAAGCGATGCTCAACCCGAGAGCAACAACCAGCGCCATTTAGAGAGACTCTACTAACCCATAAAAAGATACTATAGTCCCTCCTCTACCAAAGAAACTATTTTGACAAATGATTCCCAACACCTCAAATAAAATCTACACCCACAATCACATCACCTCAATCTTTTAAGGATAATCAACTTGAAATTTCTACATACATACCAACACCAATTTAAAAACACCGATTTAAACCAAAGGATTCTATCAATGATCATCATACTATTTGGAATCCACTTTTGTTCTACTACTTCTACACATGATCATTGGGCAACCAAGGTTCTAGCATAAAACACATGCTCAATTTCAACAAACAGACTCCTAAAGTGACTTCGTATACTTGATAGAAACTGCATATTCTCTGCCTAGAATTCCCACAATCCAAACAATATCCTCAATCATTAATATCAACCATCATCACTAATCAATTGATCGCCCAAAACGATTTATTTCACTAATATTGGACCTCAATAAACCACACCATTCAATTTCACCTACATAACCTTGCAAAGTATACCATCACAATATCCCAACTATTCGATAATTCCAATACTCCACCATCATGAACAAATATTCTTGGATCACTATTCACTATAGGTTCTACTAATTGTAATAATATAATCAGCTTTGTCCCAACGACTATAATTCCTTTTAGATCCAATTCTCTATTAGATTTATATCATGAAATGAATTCATCCTCTAATGTTCCTCAATTAACTTGCAACCTGTGGTCTCACAACATCATATACTTGACCACTATTAACCAGCCTCAATATACACTCTTTAAGGTTTTGTAAAACAAATCGACTATTCCTTTCTCAAAAGGAGAGACAAATAAAAGATTTTTTTTTTAAAGACCAAATCACATTAATCACTTAAGAACCAATAAAGCTTTCCGACTCGCCACTTGCTCAAACCAATTTCATCTACTAAATAAATCATGAACTCCAAAAGTTCATGAATTCAAAACTCCAAACCTTTCATTTAAACGAATCAAGCATCAAATTACATTCTTTCTAAAAGAATCATCACCACACGAAGCCACAAACCCTTATGCATAATCTTACTAACATTAAGAATAATACACTCTTAACATGATTCATTATCGCCAACTCCATTAATAAGCCCCAAAAGTTCACCAAATTGTTCCGCATTACTTTACCATCACATCTTCAAAATGAGATTATACCAAAACCATACAACCTCACTACAACAACTACTTTATATTAGAAGGGATCCACTACACAAATTAAAAGGTTTTATCAAACCCTTTCATCACTGGATATGCTATTGTCCGACTATTCCACAATTGCCTAGGTATAAGCCACCTATTAAATCACACCACCAACTCTTAGTGATGCTCAACACCAAACTTTAACACTCAAAGAATTGCACTCCAACCATTGTTGTTATCAACTAGCTTTCTTATGATGTCTAGTCGCTACCTATTTTCATTTGCTAATCACTTGAATATTTACCAACACATATTCGAGCTTGTTCCTCCTCACATTTAGTTTTCAACAAAATCACCCTAAAACTTCAAAAGTCAAAATCTTCTCTCGATCAAAAGTCTCAACAACACTATAATCAAATTCATCGTGTCATTCTATAAAGAAGAACTATCCGTAACTCCTCCTCAGAAATTCTAGATCCACCGGTATTCAATCCCTTCAACCTTTTGTACACAATTCCAATAATTAATCATACTAAGGTATATGTAAAGCTATCAACCAAATATGATCACCAAGTGTCTACAGTAAAGATAACACCACAAATAATATCTATTAAGGCAATAACCTAGCATCTCCTCAAGTTTCCCTTTACACACAATTAGATTAATCCATTGGTATCAAATCCAATAAATTCAACAAACTAATCAATTTTAATGTCCAAGCCAGTTCATCAACGTTCCATACTTCTTAATAACTCTTATGACTCCAATTAGGTATGGACATACTCTTAGTCACTACTCAACTCAGAATTACTCTATGACAATATCAAATTAATCAAGTTCAATTCTAAGGATTTGGGTTAAGACCAATCATGCATCACGCCATGATCCGACTCGATACTCATACCTTATCAATGAACTTCTATGTTTACCACCTCTAGCTTAAACATAACAAGTCAACACAAAAGGATTTTAACTCTTTCAGAAAAAATAGGCATTAAACTTCAAAGACTAAATAATCCAAAAGAAATACATAAAGCCAAAGTTTTCACATGTTAAAGAACTTGCAATAGAAAACTTTCAAAGATCCGTAATACCAAGTGAATAAATAAGTTATATTTTCCAATAGGAAGGGCTGAACTCCCACTTAAAAGATCAATCTTGTTTGTTAACCGATGTTCACACAAAGCAACAATAGATCAACAATCATGAGAACAAGTAATGGCTTTATGGAACCAAAGGAGACCAATGAAATATCACCTACGATTGTAAACACTATCTCAAGGAAAATTCATCAACCGCAACTATAAACTTAATTGCCCAAAATTCAAGCTCAAGGAAAAGAACAACTTTTATAAAGAAACTCACACACAATACCTATAACTATCAGAATCAAAGTAGCTACCTCTCTATTCCCATACCACTTAATGGTGGTGTAACTCGTAAAACCTGTACCACAACCACGATCTCAATCGCCTCGGAGAGGGCCCCACAGTAACCACGCCCAGCGCCCGACTCTCCACGCATCGTGGCCACCACGACCACGCCATCTATCCTCGACATAGCTATCAATCACAATCAACATTATATAATGAGTTCAAAGCTCAAAATAAACTCATCCATCAATGAACAACATAACGAAGCGTAAAACTATATTCGCACCTCTCTCTAACCCATCGGCACTAGTGTGTCAAATTTTAGGTTAGTTAACCATTAGCAAATTTTAGTTGATTTACTAATACTAAAACAATTTTAACAATTTTAGTTTGCCTAAGTTGTTAATCTATTCACC